>JAMFLL010000072.1:0-77416 GCA_027475725.1 Pythium rhizo-oryzae
GGTCGCTTGCGCCGAAGGATGCCAAATGGAGAATGACAAATGGCTCGGCCAGCAGATGGCGCCTTCTCGAAAGAGGGAGGAGCGGAGGGGGAGGAGGAGAGCGGAGGGGAGGAGGAGGAGGAGGAGGACCGAGTGACTGAGGGCGTGGTGCTCAACAACAGAAAGACCCGCCCGAGAACCTGAAGGTGTTGTTGGTTCGGGGAAGGGCAAGCGCCCGGGTTTTTCGCGCGCTCGTGCCGAACGGCCCGGGTTGGATCACACTCTCTCCCTTGTTCTGGACTGACGAGCGCGGCGAGAACCCGACCCCGCGTGGGTGTCCAGTTCACCGAGCCCTTCAGCACCCGAGAACCAAAAGCGCCGAGCCTGTGGCTGTGTGGCGTCCAAGCGTCCTGGTCCGCAACTCCTATGCTCTGGGCCGCATCGTGGGGTCTTATTCGAGAACGCACCAGTTTTTCCAGCTCCGCAACCTGATAAGACAGGGGAAGACGAGCCAGTGGCAAGGCGATCCCGACCGACCATACGACCGACCAAACGCCCAAATCGACTTTTTTTTTCGTCCTCGACTCCCGAGACTCTCTCCCGAAATCAGACTTTTACGGATCTTTGTCGAGGCAAAATGTCCGGAAGAAGTCCAACTAGGCCGCTGAATCTTGTCGGGTGAGGCATGCTCCACCAAGATAATTCTGCCTCAGGTCTGGTATTGGGTTTTGTTTTTTCTCAGCGATATTACTGAACTAGAACAAAGTTCGCAAAACCCTCGCGCAAGCCATGGCGTGGTTTTGCTAAACCATGCACAAGTCATGCTCCCCGCTCGCAAGGTTGACGTGTCCTTTTCTTGGTTCTTCCAGACTCCAGGCGCCTGAGCCCAGATGTTGTCTTATCGTCGTGGCGTGCTAAAATGGGCCAATTCAAATGCGACATTTCAGCCAATCACAAGAGCGAATTTGTCGGTTTCCCCGTCCACTCGCTTTGTCCAGTCTGCGCCCCCAGCTGCAACCTGACCACGCAGCTGGGCAGACGAGCCTGTGAGCGTGCAGTTTTGACGGCAAAAGCCGGGAAGAGTCAGTGTTGTGGGGGAGAGAGTCGGACTCCGGACGCGACTGGACCAGATTTGATGAGGCCGCAGATGCTTGCCTTCGCGCACCTGCCGACGACGCGACGACAACAGGCGCAAGACCGCGCTGCGGTGTCGTGCTTGAAGTTGCCACGGCAGCGACCGGGTTTTCGGAGAAGGAGGAAGTGCGGCCAGGGCGGAATGTAGCCATCGTCCCCACTGGCAACTGTGGCCACTGTGGCCGATTCAGCGTCCAGGCGGCTGTGGCCGTCAGTCAGAGTGCCGAGCATAGAGCAGCTGGCCGATTCAGATCGGCCGCCCGGCGGAAGTGCCAGGCCGGCCGGCGCCTGCTGGTGTTAACTCTCGACCGTCGGAGTGTCCACCTCCTGCCAGCGAAAACGAAAGCGCTGCTGGACTGAGCAACACCTGAACTCCCAACTTTTTGCTTCCCCACAAGAAAGGCCCCTGAAAAAAGCTCGCTGGATTTCCGGGGGCTGCGCTCGCACACACACGCACATGCACACGCGCTTGTGCGCCGAAGTTCAACGCCGGTGGGTGTCCCAGCCCTCTCTCCACGGCCGCCGTCGCTGCAAGTGCAAGCGGATTGGATGCAGAGGCGCGAGCGCGGATCATTAGCTTGTCTTCTCCGCACTGGCCTCAAAGATTTTAGGAACTCGCCGGCCCATCGCCGCCGTGCCACGAGCCACGGGATGGAGGCTGGCGTCACCCGCCATGGACGGGTCCGTTGTGCCGCGCGAGCAGCTGGTGGCGACGGCGACGGCGCATAGCCCCGGACAAGACAACGAAAATGGTGCCTGGGACAGGACCCCCGGCCTCTCCGCCTTCCAGCTGGTGATTGCATACCGAGCAACAGCAGCTCGAGCCATCACAATGGGCGTCTGGCCTGTTGCTCGGCCGCGCTGGCCGCACGAGGTCTTGTCCGTCTTGGGGCGGCTCGAAAGGAGCCGAGCGAGCGAGGGTTGCGTCGCGCCGCCGCCGGCTGGTGGTGCATTTGACCGGATCCTACTGAAGACAACAGAGCCGACCAGCAATAGAGATCTCTTCCGTGGCCCGTTTCATCGGCTGGTGCGGCCGGCCACCCCAGGCCACCATGCGGCCGACGGAGGGTCCCCCAAGTGCGTCCGGAACGGAAGACTTGAGCAAACCGGCAGCTGGTCGGTGTGTGGCTCACCAAGACGCTCGCGGCATCCACATGGGAATCGGGCGCGGCCGCCGCTGGAAATTTTCGCTCGCGGCCCGCGGCCCCGGTCCACACATGCTCTCCCACCAGCATAGAGCCGCTGGGCCTCTGTGTCGATATCCTCGGTTGGCGGGAGAGAGATTTCCGGTGCGCGTTGCGAACGCGGAAGCGTCCAGCAAGGTCCAGTCCGCGGACGGCCACGCTCCGGATCCTTCGTTTGTGGAGACTCGACCGGAGAAAGAGGGTGTTGCCCGTCACCACGCCTGGTTTTCATCATCACCGCCTTCGCTGCTTTCTCTCTCTCCCGTGCGGTGGGAGCCAGGGGGGCTCCCGATTCACCACAGGGCCGCCGATGACCACTCGAGGCGCACGGCAGGAAGAGGAGGGTGGGGCGTCCGGAGAGGAGGCGTATCTAGAGAGAGAGAGAGAGAGAGAGAGATCGGCCGGTCTCCTCGCGCGGCCACCCACTCGTCATCGCTGCCTTGCGCTGGATTTCTGATTTGGCCGTGGCGACCGCCGCGGGTTCAATCTTGAGCGCTGCGCGTCGATCGCCCGGCTTCTCCATTCAACGCTCACGAGCGAGCGTGGGAGTGTATCAATGATACACTAGATGATACTATCATCACATCAGTGTCCCTCAGCCCACCTTCCTTGTTCTTCAAAGATCGTTGTTTCGATATGGATACACAAAGCCCCCGGCGGTGGGTGGACCGCACTGTACATTCTCATGTTGCAGTTTCAACTGCAAAAGAGATCTCGTGCATGGAGAGGGTGTAGCCATCCGCGGGAACCGCCGCCCCGCAGATGATCCGCTCCTTTGTACTGTAGGTACGTTTCCGTACTGTACAGTACCCGTACAGTACTGCACATGTACTGTGTGTGCTGAGAGGAGCGATCGGTAGGCACGGAAGACCGTGGGCCTGCCAGGCACCTCTCTGAATGCCCCGAGAGGCGATGTGGACATCCGCCGTGGCCGCTACAGATCTGAACTGGACAGTGTGGATACACACACCCTCCGCTGACCTCATACGCCACCCGGTGAAGGTAGCCAGCCCCGGTGTTCATCGTTGTATCCGGTGGAGACAGCGCGATTGAATAGGTGCGGACAGACTCTCCATGGTGCATTTTCATCACCAGCATCGCAGTGTCGCGACGCTTGCCGTGCACGGTCGTGCGCTCGCGAGCGGATTCGTGCCATGAGAGGGCGCGTGGAGTGATGCTCCTCGTTTGCGGACAGAGAGCGGAGAGAGGAGGGGATCTTTTTCCTCTTCCTCTTTTCTTCAAGGCGGAGAAGGGAGGAGGCTTTGCTCATCCCACGGTGCCTCGACCACGGATCCCAGGAAAGGGAGAATCCAGTGCTTGCAGCTGAAGTGGGCGCTTCGTTGAAAAATGAATTGCACGCGCAATTCAAATCTCAATGCTCTTGAATCGTCTCCTCAATTCATTCCGTCAAACACCTGTTTTCCTCTAAATGAGGTGAATCGTGATTTGACCCCCTAAAACGAGAGGGGATAATCATTGCTTACTCCGCCGCTACAAGTGTTTAAAACACCCCATGATTGCCACCCAATCCTGCTTCAAGATCATCATGTCAAGAGCGAATCAATTGTACCCGAACGAGCAAGACGACGGTCTCCATTCCCAGTCCCGACCGCCGACTCGCTCTACCAGCTCCCAACATGGCCCCCGCGATCCGCCTCGCGCCCCTCACCACCGAGAGCGACATCCTCCGTGTCATCGACCTCGAGACCGCCTCCTACCCAACCGACGAGGCCGCCACGCCCGACAAGATCCGATTCCGACAGCAACACGCAACCGACTTCTTCCAGATCGCCACGCGCAAACATGACACCAACACCAGCCACAAGGACATCGTCGGATTCGTCAACGGCACGCTCGCTCAAGCCGACGAACTCACCGACGAGTCTATGAGCCACCACGATCCACAGGGCACCACGCTATGCATCCACTCCGTCGTCGTCGACCCGGCCCTCCGCCGACAAGGCATCGCCAAGGCCATGCTCAAGACGTACGTGCGCCACGTCGTCGACTCCCACCAACAAGTCAAACGCATCGCGCTGCTCGCCAAGGCCAACCTCGTCGGGTTCTACGTCGCATGCGGATTCACGGTCACACGCTTGTCGCCAGTCGTCCACGGACAAGACCCGTGGTTCGAGCTCGTGCTCGACGCCGACGCCGCGCGACGACTCACGGTCGTCCAGATCGACGCCTTCAGCGCCGACATCTTCGACGGCAACCCGGCCGCGGTCGTGCTCATGCCACAGTCGCTCTACACCAAGGACGGCGTCTCGCACTGGATGCAGAACGTCGCCAAGGAGAACAACCTGAGCGAGACGGCGTATGTGGCGCGTCGTGCGTCTGTTGGTGTTGCTGACGATCTCGAGAATGGCGGATCGATCGCCCACTACGACTTGCGCTGGTTCACGCCTGGTACGTCCGGAGGTGTTTGATGGCTGATGAGGTGTCTTGAGTACTCACAAGCCGGTTGCGGCTGTCTGAAACGGACTGTAGGCACCGAGGTCACACTTTGCGGTCACGCGACGCTATCGTCTGCGTTCGTCCTCTTCGAAGGTGACCATGTGCCGGAAACCTCGACCATTCACTTCCACACCCTGTGAGTTGACGGAGACCCATGTTTCGTAGCTGCTGGGTGAAAATACTGACGACTCGTTGCGCACAGGAGCGGTGTGTTGGTGTGCAACCTGGAGAAGAAGGATGGGAAGAACTGGATCACGATGGACTTCCCACTCCGCGAGCTGCTTCCGCCAGCATCTGATCTCCAACTTGACGTACTTGCGAAAGGCCTCAACCTTTCCGAGTCGGACTTCATCGCAGTCAAGCAGACGAAGACCACCGACGTGTTGGTTCACATCCCGACAGAAAAGTTTGCGTCCGTGACGCCAAACTTTGACCTGCTGCTTAAGGTCGAGGCTCGGTAGGCTGCTTTGTTTTTCGACTAGATCTTCTCTGGGCGTCGTGTGCTGATCGAACCTCTTTTGTCTCGTCAGCGGCATTGCGGTTACCGCCGAGAAGGGGCCTAACGACAAGGGCGTCGACTTCCAAAGTCGATTCTTCGGTCCTCGCGTCGGTATTCCCGAAGATCCGGTCACCGGTAGTGCCCACTGTGCGCTTGCCGGATACTGGTCCACCGTTTTGAACAAGAGCACACTCTACGCGCACCAGGCGTGTCCGTTGCGCGGTGGATACTTGAGCTTGGAGCTGCCCGCCGATCGTCCGGGTCGTGTGATCATCAAGGGTGAGGCTGTGGTCTCCCTTCGTGGCACCCTTCTGACGAGCCCGTAAGAAGTACGTGAAACCGATGTGATTCTGTCGACACCCGACTCGTAATATAATGGAGACCCCCCCTTTGGCGCGGATCAGAAGCTATCGACCCTGGCAGTGCGCATTCGTTACTGTCGAGAATGTGCTCCGAGTAAATCATTGACGCTCCAACTTTCCTGTCTTGAGAGTCGGCCGATTAGCCTGTGCATGTACACAATCGACCGACTAACTCGTCCTGGAAGTCAAAGTAAAGTGTCTTCCTTCGAGTTGCGTTCTTTGTGTGAGCGTGTAGGAGGCGGTTGTGTCTTCGTACCTCCTGAGTGAACTGTCCTATGCTCCTCTTGGCGCGTGGCGTGTGGCGTGTGGGTGGATATCGTAGCGAATGTCACAGCAGGAAAACTCCTTAATCTCATTCTCCTTCGTGTAGCTGGTCCCAAATCACCTTCTGCAATCAGGATGCGCGTCCGTCTCTCGTTCGAGATCAGCAACGTGTATGGCCCAAGCGGAAATCTCCAGGAGCCATGGTGCGCGTGTCACTTGCCTTGGCCTTGATTCCGCCTTCACCCCCATGACCAGAAACAAGTGTTTTAAACACCATGGGATTGCCGACCGCACTGCTTCAATGTCATCTTGGAAGAACCATATTCACGGGTCGACCAACCCCCACACCCTCATTCTCCATCTCGCTCTCAAGCCGACCACTCCCTTTCACCGACTTCAACAAGAATGGCACCCACGATCCGCCTCACGCCCCTCAAAAACGAGCACGACATCCTGCGTGTCATCGACCTCGAGACCGCCTCCTACCCAACCGACGAGGCCGCCACGCCTGACAAGATCCGATTCCGACAGCAACACGCAACCGACTTCTTCCAGATCGCCACACGCAAACCCGACGCCGCCAACACCAACACCAACACCAACGACAATGACATCGTCGGATTCGTCAACGCCACCCTCGCTCAAGGCCAAGAACTCACCGACGAGTCTATGAGCCACCACGACCCACACGGCACCACGCTATGCATCCACTCCGTCGTCGTCGACCCGGCCCTCCGCCGACAAGGCATCGCCAAGGCCATGCTCAAGACGTACGTGCGCCACGTCGTCGACTCCCACCAACAAGTCAAACGCATCGCGCTGCTCGCCAAGGCCAACCTCGTCGGGTTCTACGTCGCATGCGGATTCACGGTCACACGCTTGTCGCCAGTCGTCCACGGACAAGACCCGTGGTTCGAGCTCGTGCTCGACGCCGACGCCGCGCGACGACTCACGGTCGTCCAGATCGACGCCTTCAGCGCCGACATCTTCGACGGCAACCCGGCCGCGGTCGTGCTCATGCCACAGTCGCTCTACACCAAGGACGGCGTCTCGCACTGGATGCAGAACGTCGCCAAGGAGAACAACCTGAGCGAGACGGCGTATGTGGCGCGTCGTGCGTCTGTTGGTGTTGCTGACGATCTCGAGAATGGCGGATCGATCGCCCACTACGACTTGCGCTGGTTCACGCCTGGTACGTCTTGGACTTGGACTCGAGGTTGCTGAAGCCATGTGAACTGATGTATGTTGTCTTGGTATGGTTTTGCTCAGGTACGGAGGTGGAGCTGTGCGGTCATGCGACGCTTTCGTCTGCGTTCGTCCTCTTCGAAGGTGGTCACGTGCCGGAAACCTCGACGATCCACTTCCACACTTTGTGAGTTGATTTGGCTTCTCTTCGTATCCTTGGCGTTCTTGGAGATTGACAATGCTGAGTGGTCATAGGAGCGGCGTCTTGGTGTGCAAGTTTGAAAAGAAGGATGGCAAGAACTGGATCACGATGGACTTCCCGGTGGACGAACTGTCCCCTCCAGCACCGGATCTCGCGCTGGACGTGTTGGCCAAGGGTCTCAATCTCACCGAGTCGGACATCATCTCGGTCCAGAAGGCGGCTGACGTGCTCGTCCACATCCCGACCGACAAGTTCGCGTCCGTGAAGCCCAACTTCGACTTGCTCGCCAAGATCGTGACACGGTGCTCTGCTCTTGTTCGTGGTCCATTCTTGTCGCCGCGAGTTGTAGACTGATGGTTCTTCTTGTTGCACAGTGGCGTCGTCGTCACCTCCGAGAAGGGGCCTAACGACAAAGGCGTCGACTTCCAAAGCCGATGGTTTGGCCCTCGCGTCGGCGTTCCCGAGGATCCAGTGACAGGTAGCGCCCACTGTGCGCTTGCCCGATACTGGTCCACCGTCTTGAAGAAGAACACGCTCTACGCCCACCAGGCGTGCCCACTGCGCGGTGGCTACTTGAACTTGGAGCTGCCGGCCGATCGTCCGGGTCGTGTGATCATCAAGGGTGAGGCTGTGGTCTCGCTTCGTGGCACCCTTCTGACGAGTCCGTAGCAGAAAAACTACCGCGCGTCGTTGTGTTTATCATGACAATTTCATTCATCAGAACGCCTTTCGGTTAGCCTACTTACCATTCGCCGACCCGTTCGTGTGGCCGTGCTCCTGTTTCCATTCAATGCGCCAGTCGTTGGGGGGTGGCGCAAACTTCTCCAGTCGTTCCACTTTGCCCGAGAGTGGGTCTGACTCGTTACAGGGACGCAGCTCGGCGAAGATCGAGTCGTTGGCACTGCACTGGATGGTCTGGTTGAAGTGAGATATGTACCGTGGGCCGCTTGCGGCGGGACAAATCTGGATTAATTGCGGGTGGAACGAAACACGTCGCACACCAGATCCTGCCGTTGTGATCACCGTGCTGAGGAGCATCGTCGAGACGTGGCTGACGACCATCGTGAGTTGGTATGAGCCGGACACATTGAGCTTCACCTCTGTTGAGACGCCATCCTCGCCGACAACCGTGTAGTACGTCCGATTGACACGTACGAGCTTCTTCCACTGAACCACCCACGAACTCCCTTCAGGGCACTTCGGAAACGTTGAGTCCAGCCACTTGCTTTGCGCGTGGAACACACGAGGTTCGTTCTCCGCGGAAGCCGCAGCAACAGGAGTGGTCGTTCGCACCGCGCTTGGGACCGACAATGCTTTTGCACGACTCGGACTCTTCGGCGGTGTTTGCTGAGCCTGAGCCTTCTCCTCTCGTCGTGGGATTTTGTGCTGCTTCACGTGAAGTTGCGACGACGGCTTCGGCTGGGCCACCGGAGGCTTTTCTTGTGAAAGTGCCTTCGGCGTTGAGCTTGTTAGTTTGACCTGAACCGGTGGCTGCGCCCCTGGTGTCGTACTTGACTTGGCTTGTGCGGGCGACTGCGTTCGTGGCGGTGTGAGCACATGTGCTTTGGGCCGTGCTTTTGGAGGAGAAGGAGAAGGTGCTCTGGGTTGTGGAGCCGCATGTGGCGATACTTGCGCCTGCCGTGTGTGCTCTTTCTCCGCGCGCAGCTTCTGGTACTCGCGGTCCAGCTGCTCGTGCTGCTTCTGGAGGGCGTCTCGATCACGAACAGCAGTCTCCAGTTTGTCTCGAGTCGTTTCGAGCTCATCCCGCGTGACCTGGGCGTCTTCGCGGGCGGCTTGTAGATCTGCTTGAGAGCGGCGTAATTCCCCCCGAGTCGTCTCGAGATCTACTTGAGCAGTGTGAAGCTCAGCTTGGCTCGCTTGAAAATCTCGTCGGACTCGCGCCAGTTCTTCGCGCAGTGCTCGGACTGTTGGACCCTCTGGAACGGCCTCCATGGGAAAACGATGCGTCACTGTCCAAAGCGACGAGTAGGGGAAGAGCAGCACAATGCTCGCCGACGATTCCTCGCGATCAAAGTCGATCGAACTCGCATCATTGCTCGCTGGTTCAACAGCAGCATTCTCGCTCAGCGTCACCAATGATCGGCACAGCGCTTGACGTAGCGCGTGCTCTGGCACAGGGTCGGTGCCGAAGGCGGTGATATCGGTGAACGTGAGTTGCCTACGCAGAGAACGACGTCTGCTCAATCAACCTGCCATGATCAAGATGAGAGACAGTCATGGGAACGAACCTCTGCTCTAGCATTGCTCGCTCTTCCATCAGAATCGTTGTTTCTCCCGAATGCTGGGTGATAAGTACTCTGTACCGTTCTGCGGGGCGCCCTGGAAACGCGACACCCTCGACATCCAATAAAGTCTCAATGTCCGAGTTCATTGGGGCAGACGAGCTCCGCTGGGATGAAGCGACGGACGACGCACGGGAAGGAGGCCGAGGCGGTGGTGTTGGCGGAGCGTACTCAACGGGTTCTTCCTTTACGGTCGCATTGGAGCGAGCCGCCGACCCGTTCACGACGCTTGGAGTCACTACTGACCGGGGAGGAGACGGGAGCGGCTCCAGAGGAGGGCCCGGAGAGGCAGGCGGTGTCTTCCGGGTCGGCTTCACAGCGCGAGCAGGTGGTGGCGTCGTCATGTTTGGTGGGCCTTGATCCAATATATCGCGGACGGATTCGACCTGAAACATCAAACCTCTTGGCGCCGACTTTCGTTTATATGCCATCATCCGCATGGGCTCATAAAGTACCTTGCTGTCTTTCGTCACCGTCACCACCTTCTGCTTCTTCTTCTTGCCTCTCGTCGTCAGAAGAGGCCGCTTCGACGTCGCGCTGGTCGCCGTCGACGCCTCGCTGTGGCCCGTGGCATCACTCTCCACCGTCCCCACGCTCGCGTTATCTCCGCCGTCGAAGCCATGGTCGTCCGTGCCACTGCCATCTTCTTCATCATTGGCATCTTCGTCAAAAGTTCGTTGAGCTTTGCGTTTGCCGGGATTCCCAGGTCTTTTCGGTTCCTGGTCTTCCTGGCTTTCCCGGTCTTCTTCCTCATCTTCGCTATCCAAATCGATACAAATCGCATCTGCAGCGTGACCTCCTTTGAGACGGTGCGAGTCGGGCCACTGGCGTGGTTCAACAGCCGCGGACGATTTGAGCTTGCTCTTCCCGTTGCTCTGGCCCTTGTCGCCTTCTTGCTTGACAGCACCACCCTCTGCCTTGACCTGAGATGAAGCTTTAGACGTTGCGCCGCTCGATGCCATCGTTGCGCACGTTACTGCGGGCGTCGGTACTGTCTGGTGACTCTGCGTGTGGTCGCTGACTCTTCCGACGTGGTTGCTTCTCGCGTCCTCTTGGTGCACAGCCACGCCCGCCCCGGCAAGCGCAGTCGCTGACGGTGATGCCAACGCGCCGTCACCCTCGTTAGCAAACAAGTGGATACTCACGCCGTAGGTGACGAGGTTCGCCTCCCCGTAAAAATAGTCGACACCTTCCACGCCGTCCGCGAGCGTCTTGCCCGGCTTGATGTAGAAGTGGTCGTAGCTCAGCGGCGGCCCCGGCTTCGCGTACCAGCCCTGCGCTCGCAGCCGCGCCCACACGCGCTTGAACGCGTACTCGCCAACGGCAATGTCTACAGCACAGCACAGCCACCACGACCGCGGTCACTACCCATCCATCACCACCACCCTCCTCGTCCTCGTTTCCGCGCCAAAGGCCCTGGCTCGCAATCGCCAATGCGCTGCGCGACGAGGGAAAAGCACGGATGAGACGCCGCGTACCTTGGCGCGTGAGGTTGCTGGCGGCCAGGTCGTCGTCCACCGTGCGCGTGCGCGGAGGCTGCCCCGAGAGCGACCGCCTGCCCATGCGTGGATACCCCGGCGAAGTTGCCGCGCCGAGTTTTGCCGCCCACGCCGAAAAACCATCCTGTGGCAAATTCGCGTGGACCACACCACAGTTTTCACCGCATTCCCACATCGTACTTAGAGAGGTGAGTCACAGAACGCGATTTCGTACTTATCATGAGGTCAACTGTGGAACGTGCGGGGATCGTTCTTTTTGTGGGCAAGTTGAAGCCACCTTGATGTTGAATTGAATCATGTGGGCAAGAGCAGTCAACGGGTGCAACGGCATATTTCAGACGAAGGCACAAGCCGCGTAGGTACGCCGATCGTACCGTACGGCTCCGTACATGTTGGTGTCCAGTTTGGGAAGTGCCGAATGGGTGGTGCCGCCCACGCCAATTTTCGCCCATGGAAACCGGCGTCGTCGCCGCGAAATCGATGGAAATGGGAAGCGCGGGGTTTACAGAAACGGAAGTTTGTGCAAGAGGCGTGGATGCGTCCAGCGTAGCGTTATTAGGTATAATCCAACGCACAGGATCCATCCGCCCTTTCGATCGACCACCGACACAGGTGCTATCGAACGGAAGACTGCCATGGCAGGGCGTTTCTCGAGATGCCACGGCCACGCACGACGATCCCGAGAATGCGCTGGCAGAGAGAGGTACGGTACGATGCGTGCCATGGTGGAATCCCACCGCATCCCACCGCATCTCCACAATGCATCTCATCTAGATGTGGCAGGAAAGCGGGAGGGAAGCGCATCGCCTTCTTCGTCAGCGCGGAGGAGAAAGAGAGCGAAGGGGTTCTTTCACGCCCGCCCGTGGCGGCTCCAGCCAGAACCAAGATGCGAATCAGAAATGTCAGACCCAGTGTGCGCCAGTTCATTGGGTCTAAATAGAAACCAGATTTCGGCCAATCCATTTCTAGTATGCAGAGTGGGACCAACACTCAGCAGAAGAGTCGGTTTCTCAACCCTGGCCCTAGGTGTTCGGCGCGCAAGCCCGCAAGGTTTTCAGCACGCGCGGCCTGTCCCTACCACGGATCCCAATTTCCACTCTTCTTCCGCCGCATCTGCTCGCGCGCGCATCTCCTTACATCATCAACCAAACCCGTTTTCACCAGGGCCTGCCACCCACGTCCGGACGGTCCGCAGGCAAGTCAGGCGAGGGTGCCCCGTCTGTCGCGCTGGAAAAAGCCATGGGGGCCGACGTCGGTGCTTGCGTGAGGCGGCGGTGACAGAGCAACGCCAGCATCCTCCTCCCCCACCCCGCTTGAGCGTTTCCCCTTCCCCGTGCGGCGCCCACCACCACCGACTCGCTCGCCGTCTCTCTCGGGTTCTCGGCCCGCCCGTTGTCGAGCGTTTCCTCCTCCAGCTTCCCCCCTTGGGCAAGAGGGGACGGCCAAACGACCGGGGCAGGCTCCCAAGACCCGGAGTGCCAGCTGCCCACCAGCTGCTCGCCATTTGGTCTCGAGTCATTTTCCAATTGTCGTTTGAAGAGGCACGCCTTCGCGTTGAAGCTTTTCCCGCTCCCCGTTTCAAGACTCTTCTCCAAGACACCATGCTCGCGCCCCCGACCGACTTCGGCTACTCGCCTTCGTACCAGCAGCAGCAACAGATCAACGCGCAGCACCAGCACAGCGATGAGCGCCCCAAGCTCTTCGCCATGGAGCAGGCGCACAATGGCGCGATGCCGGGCATGACCATGATGGGCGTCCACGAGTACCACCACCAAATGGTGCACCACGGCACGCCGCACCACCACATGACGCCGCAGCACGCCATGACCCCACAGCACGCCATGACGCCGCAGCACGCCATGACCCCGCAACACCACCAGGTCGGCGAGTACGAGCACGAGCCGCTGGTCATGGGCGTCGCGCCGGCGACCCACTACTACGCGCCCATGGGTGCGCACATGCTGCTCGTGTCGTCCGACTACGACTACAACTCGGGCAACTCGGTGGACGGCGCCACGCCCAAGTCGGGCAAGGGCGGCACCAAGCGCTCCCGCGAGGACCTCAACCTCAAGGAGAAGAAGCGCATGTTCAAGCTGAACGACCGCATCAACCAGCTCAAGGACATGCTCGAGGACGCCGGTGTCCAGACCAAGAAGAACAAGCAGTCGGTGCTCGACAACGCCACGTTCTTCATCGAGCAGCTCCGCAGCGACCTCATGATTGCCAAGCAGAAGGCCGAGCGCGCCGAGAAGGAGGCCGAGCAGCTCAAGGCGCAGGCCAACAAGTCCACCAAGGGCGACACCAACAGCGTGTTCAAGGGCTGCTTCCAGCAGTCGGTCACGCCGCGCGTCGTCGTGGACCTCAACCTCAAGCCGATCACGATCAACACCGCGTTCCAGAAGCACTCGGGCCGCGACTCCAAGTTCCTCATGAAGAAGGACAACCTGCTCGCGTACCTGAGCAAGGACACGTCCAAGCTTGAGCCGATCGTGAAGAAGGTCCGCGAGCAGAACAAGCCGACGACCGTGACGGTCGAGGCCGCGACTACCAAGGGCGCAGTGACCGTGCTGCTTATGGCGTCGCCCGTCAGCGATGACCAAGGCAAGGCGAGCCAGATCGAGATCAGCTTGATCCCAATGGACGTTGAGGTCAAGGCACCGACGGAAGAGGCGAAGGAGGCCGCCCCGGCCAAGGAGGAGCCCAAGGCCGAGGCTGAGGGCGAGTCGATTGTGCTGTAGAGCGCATGTTTAGAGTCCATGTCCATGTAGCATATCCGTGACGTGTATGAGTACCCCACCCACCCAAACGAAAAAATATTTACGGACGTTTATCCACACACTTTGGCAACTTCCACTACTTCCATTGCTCCTCACGCTTCCTTGCCTCTGCCGGCCAGTACTGTACATACAGGCGGTTGAACTGCAAGCCATGAGCTGGAGCTCTCCACACTCCAGTTTCCGTTGATCACGGGGCCATCCGCGGTCAGTCCATGGCCTTGGCGTGCCAAGCGATATCGAGGCAGGTACAGTACGGTATGGTGTCTACAGTACGGTACACTAAACGCATCATGTTGATCCGACGAAGGAGACCGTGGACACCCTTGTTGTCGTGTTGTCGTCGCCTGGAAATGTACTTAGATAGATTCATGTTGTACCGCTGATCGCCGATGTCTGAAGCCAACAAGGCTGAAACAACATTGGTCGGTGAACACATCAAGATTGCTGCATAGATCAGCCCAGTATACCGTCGTCCGATTGAGCGAGGAGATGGACGCCGAATCCGAGTTGGCTCGTTCGTGCACAGGCGGCGAAAATCAACATGCAAGACGATCCTGGAAGCCGCGCCTACGAATCCGAAACCGCCAAGATTGCGCAACGAAACCCACCACACACGAGGGAAGACAGGAGCGCTGATGTATCCAGCTTCTTGCTCCTGCCTCTGAAGTCCAACACAATCCAGACTGGACTTCGTGGCCTTTGTACGCTTGCGCCACCCTGCCAGTTCTGTCTTCACGCGAAAATGGCGCGACTTCAAGCTCCGTCAGCTTGGTGCTCATGTCCTCACGCGACTGAGATCTTGTGCGTTGGTGCGGATCCGCGCACCATGTGGGTGACGACAAGTTGTCAACAACTCGCCAAATTGCCGTGCATATGGTTTTCACTAGAGGTCAGCTCCAACGGAGCTCCTCGTAGATTCTCTGGAGCACATCTCATGCGGTTCGCTCGGCTTCTCCATCATCGGGAATCGGGAATCGGTCCAGGCAAAGCTGCCCGCACACTCACGATGTGTGCACAGCCCGCTTTGTCGTGGTTTTGTAAAATGGACAGGACTGCACTCTACGTACAGTGTACTGTGCTGGACCCCACCCGAAGTAAATCAGATTCCACGCCATGGGACCCATGATGGGTGGCCCTGCACTTCAACTTCTCCCCTCCTACGTTTGCGGATGTGCAGATTGTCGTTGCCCACCATTCAAGTGACACCCACGTTGATAAACCCGGCCAAACGGGACGCATTCCCCACTGTTTCATCTTTCCATCCGTGCCTACGTACGCATGTGCACGAGGTATTTGAAGCTGAGGCTTCTTGCGCCAAAGCCTTTAGCTCAAGAAGCACCGCAGGAATTCCCGCAGGACCGAGGATGCTAAGCATGATGCTTGAAGCATTCTACAGTACACTTGAGCCTGGTCGATGCGTCGTGCGAAAGGTGGTTGAAGCAGATCGTTGCTCTGTGCTGGACTGTGTACAGTAGTACGTCCACTTCTCCGTAGGCTCCTCTCAGTGAGGGACGCACTGACGGTGGCATCGACGGTGTGTCCCTCACCATCGGCGGTCAAGGCGGGCCGTGCCTTGAGAGGCTCTGACTGGGAGCTGGAGCTGCCCACACGGAGAATCCCCTTCTTACCGTACAGTACACTGTACCATATCAACAGTGGGAGTTCTCACAGCGTCAACACGGCAGTTTCAGAGGCTTGTCTAGATCGAGCGATCTCATCCATCCGATGCGTGACCTGTGAAGTCCTGTAGGCACACCACGGGCTGGCGGGTTTGCATACCATCAACCGCACCACCAACCCGCACCACCAAACCCACCAACGCACGAGGTGCCGAAGCGCCAATGTGTTTGGGATAGGATGTGTGATGGTGCCCTCCAGGCAGCACTTCAACATGAGCGTGTATGACCTCTGTCACATGTGTCCACTCCACCTCTAAGAGAGACACTCAGCGCCCATATGCTG
The DNA here is from genome assembly GCA_027475725.1 of Pythium rhizo-oryzae. NCBI lineage: Eukaryota > Oomycota > Peronosporomycetes > Pythiales > Pythiaceae > Pythium > Pythium rhizo-oryzae. The sequence goes on from JAMFLL010000072.1 coordinate 15,808, forward strand.
CGAGTTGACTCGCCCATATGCTAGCGGGTTGGACGCTTTCATGGTGTTCATGTTGCTCTCACCGCACCACACGGCCACATCCACACTTACCTCGTTTTAATGACGTAATCTTAATTGGTTGAAAAGATGCTAACATCGAAGAATATTGACCAATAGATGCCCACATCATATCTTTCCAGTTCTTCGTTCTCTCCTCAAGCGTCGCAATCATTCTCACCAACGGAACCAACGAGCAGCTCCACGCTCAGCGATGGAGGCGACGCGGCCGCTGCTGGACAGCGACGGCGACGCCGCCGCCGGTAATGGCCTGGCCAACGGTGTCGTGCAGGGCCAGTACTACCAGCTGCACAACGGCGGGGGCGATGCGTTCTCCACCGGCACGGGCACGGGCACGGGCACGGGCTACAGCAGCAGCGGCGCGCCGCACAGCCAGCGACGTCGCGGTTCATTACTCATCTTGGACGATGCGGTCGCGCGCGACGAGAGCTGCTGCTCCAAGTGCTCGCGGCTGATCTGCTGTCTGACATTCGGTGGAGGAGCAACGGGGTATACGCGCGTCGCGTCGCCCTCGTCGGGCTACAAGGAGCTCCCGCCACACCGGGAGAATTTGCTCTCGCACAGCTCGACCAGCAGCACGGGGAGCAGCGGCAGCTTCGGAGGCAACGGTCTCCACCATCGCAGCTCAACAGGAAGTCAAACTCTCGTTTGCACGCAGTGGGGGTGCTGGAAGTGGATGTTTCCAGACCGCGTTCGGGATTATGATGATTTTGCTTCGTCCGAAGAGGTGCGTGAAGACCAGCGTGGTTTTTCTGAATATGTCGAAAGAGGTCTTACAGGGAGACGTCACCATGCGCATGCAGATGGGCGAAGTCTACTACATTCGGCAGAAGACGCGCGAGTTCTTTGACGCATCACATACCGGTATAGCGTCCTTTGGTCCCATCGCACCGCGTTTACGGCAATGAATGACAAACCACTTAATGACACACAGAGGATGCCGAAACGGTCCACCACCTGTGGAATGCGCTCTTTCCAACACTACCGTACGATGGGCGCGTAAATCCGAGATGGCGTGACATCGGCTTCCAGGTATGTGATCATTAGGGCTGCGTGGCGTATGCGCTTTTTTGCATCTGACCATCGATACGAGTCTAGAGTGACGACCCGGCGTCTGATTTTCGGTCCTCGGGCCGCTTTGGACTCAAGATGCTTCTGTATTTCGCCGACCACATGAACGATGAGTTCAAGGTCCGTGTTATCTTCAATGTGGATGTAATTTTATCAATTGGGCGACATGACTAACGGCAAATGTGCAATCTTACAGCGGTTGGTTCGCGAGAACCGGTTCCCCGTGTGCCTCTGCGCCCTCAACGTGATCGAGATGCTGTTAATCCATCTTAACCTCAAGGACCCTCTGCCATTGGTGTGTCCGTGTTGCGGTACCGATAACGCCGAGCGCGAAACGTCGAACCCGAGCCGTGATCGTCCGGAACTCAAAGGGTTCATGTCCATCCTCACGGACTGCTCGTGGTCGGCGAACCGGTCGAGACAGCTCATGTATACGTCAGAGTGGCCGATCGAAGTCGCGTTCGCGCAGGTGTTTATGCACACGATGGTCGTTTTGGACGGTGTGTGGAAGCAGCAGCTCCTGCGCGACCCGACACTCACGCTCATGCACTTTCGCGACGCGCTGTTCGAGACATGCCAAAAAGTGGTCGCGTTTCTCTCACGGCGAAATTCGCCCGTTGACGTTTTGGAGCTCGCGGCCTGGAGCGCGCGCTACAAGAACGCAAAGAAAACTAGCCAGAGCAATAAGCCCACCAAGAAATGCATGTGATAACAAATTACGTGAAGGCCAATATAGTATATATACGGTGAGATTCACAACGCATTCCAATCGATGGGATCCTTGCCGTTCTTCTTGAGGTAGGCATTCGTCTTGGAGAAACACCGCGAGCCGATGAAGGGCTCATTGGTCTTCGTCGCGCCCAGCGGCGAAGGGTGCGACGACGTGATCACGAGGTGCTTGGACTTGTTGATGAGCGCGCCCTTGACCTGCGCTGGTCGCCCCCACAGCAGGAACACGACGTTCGAGGAGTTCTTGTTCACGCGGTCGATGATAGCGTCCGTAAGCTTCTCCCAGCCCTGGTTCTTGTGCGAGTTCGGCTCGCCGCGGCGCACGGTGAGCACCGTGTTGAGCATCAGCACGCCCTGCTGGCTCCAACCAGAGAGACATCCGTGGCCCGGTCGTTGGATTTTCACATCGGCCATGGCTTCCTTGTAGATGTTGACCAGACTCGGTGGCGTCTGAACGCCCGGGAGAACGGAGAACGAGAGCCCGTGCGCTTGGCTGGGGCCATGGTAAGGGTCTTGACCGAGAATCACGACCTTGAGTGAGTCGAACGCGCAGTCACGAAGCGCCGCAAACACATTGATCGGCGCCGGGTAGATCGTCTTCTCCCTACATGAGCCCCAAGACCAAACAACTCATGGTTAGACAGGCCTGATCCATAGAAGTCGAACCTCGAGTCCATGCAGCGGTGACTTACTTGGCTTCTTCGCTGGCGAGAAACGTCACTAGTGACTTGAAGTAGGGCCGCGCGAACTCGCCCTCGAGCTGCGCGAACCAGGACTCGTGCATGAGGAACCGCGCGTTGTGCTGCAGGTTCTTGAGCTTGTGCTCGAGCGGACCCTCCGATTCGACCGCATCCGCCTTCTCCTGTTCGCTCTGATCAGCCTTCGCCTCAGGCTCTGTCACAGCAACCTTCGCCTCTTCGGAGGCCTCTGCAGCCTCTTCCGCGGCGGCAGAGCTGTTCGCTTCCGCGTGAGCGTTCTCCTTGTCGACCGTCGCCGCCGCCGTGCGCTGCTTCTTGGCCGCCGGGCCGCCGCTGGCCGCGCCGCCGAAGAACGAGCGGATGTCTCGCGTGCCGACCATGGTGGTTGCTGGGGAGAGGCTGCGTCCGCTGGGGATGTTGGGAGGCGCGCGTGACGCTCGTCTTGCACTGTGCTGGACGAGAGACGCCAGTCGGTTCGGAGCTGCTCGCAATCCACGGCGCCACATGATCCACCTCTGTGGGTGTGTTTTGGCGCCAAAAGTTCTACTAAGTACGCATGCGAACCTAATAGGATCCATCTGCCACATTCACGGATCCTGGTGGGCAGAGCAAGAATGTTCCACGAAGTTGCTCTTGTTTCAGTAGGCACGTGTCGAACCGGAAGGTCGGGTTCCTTCTGGACTTGAATTTAGACCAGGCGCGCGCCCAGGCTGGCGTTATCGTGGGAATGATGGTCAGTTTGCGGTCTAGCCGGGTTTTTGGGTGGTGGTCTGTCCGCCCGCCCATGTGGAGTGTCACTGCCGGGTGCCACCAACTTCGACGGCGAAAGTGGGCACACACCACAACAAGCCACGCACATCCCAAGCCATGAGCCTCGTCACGCCGTCCCACCTGGAAGCCAAGCTGCGCGCGGTACGCACCTCGCGTTGCTCCCGCTGGATAGAGCGTGTCTCGCGCTTTCGATTGAGGTGCTAACGGGCTTTCGACGGTCTCTGTGTGCTCCAGGAGCTCGGCGCCGCGTACGTCGAGGCCGCCGACCTCTCGGACGGCTGCGGCCAGAAGTTCAGCCTCATCGTCGTCCACGACGCGTTTGACGGTGCGTAGAAGACTGCGGATAAGCGCCCACGCAGTGTGGTGGTGGCGCTGACGCTGTGCGGTATTGTGGATTGCAGGCCAGTCGCTGCTGGAGCGCCAGCGCAGCGTGAACGACTGCCTCAAGGAGGAGATGACGCGCATCCACGCGCTGCAGATGAAGACCTGGACGCGCGCGCAGTACGAGCAGAAGATGCAGCAGCCCGTGCCCTCGGCGTCCAGCCCCACGAGCCAGTCGGCCGGCGAGAACTAGATCCGGCGGCTCCGACAGCGCAGGCGATCGTCGCGCCTCTCGCGTGGGTTCGGCGCGGTAGCAGCAATTCCATTTTATTCCTTACAGCGAGCAGCGATATTTCATACACACTCCATTGCATTCCAGCAAACACAAACCAGCGTTGGAGTTGGCATCCACGTCGTCCTCACAGGCGTGCGATCCGTTCGCACCTACGGACCGCCCGTTCTTCATTTGCGGAACCCGATACAGTACGCGATGAACAAGGCCGAACTGAGAACGCGCACATTCCGAATGCGCTTCCGGCGGGACATGTGAATGGCTCGCGACTACGGAAACAGCGCCGTCTCAGCCTCACATCGCACGCCCACACCCTTCTAAAAGTCTGTGACAGGCTACAACCAAAGCACTGAACTCCATCCTTCGTTCGAAATCAGAATCCATTGATGCCATTCTTCATTTTGTATGACTTCGTGTACCACTATCGCACAACGAGTATCTCCATACTGTACTGCCACCACAGTGCGCTCAGTGGAGCGGTTCGTACTGGAACTCGCTCTCGGCGATCGTGCGCAGCGCAAACGCCACTTCCACCGCCGACGGCCGCAGCGTCGGGTTGAACGCGAGGCACCGGCGCGCGAGCGCGAGCACGCTCGCGGGGCACGACTCGCGGAACGTCGGCTGCAGCTTGCCCTCGCTCACGAGCTGGAGCATGGCCATCTCGGGCATCGCGTTGCGCGTTCCCGAGCGCAGCCTGGCGAATGGCAGCGCGTGCGTGTCGAGCTCCACGAGCACCATGCCGAACGAGTACACGTCGCAGCTCTCGTTGTACTCGCCGCCGCCGTTGATCACCTCGGGCGCGAGCCAGCGGCTCGTGCCCACGCCCGTGGTCATCGTGAGCGCGTCCGACTGGTACCGCGAGACGCCAAAGTCGCTCAGCTTGCCGCGCATGGTCTCGTCCAGCAGCACATTTCGGGACTTGAGGTCGCGGTGGACGAGCGGCGGCGCGAACGAGTGGACGTACACGAGCGCGTGGATCACGTCGAGCGCGATCTGGAGCTTTTCGGTGTCCCAGCCGCGGGTCGGGTCGCGGTGGTCAGTCTTTGCCAGGTGCGTACAGAGGTCGCCGTTGGGCATGTACTCGAAGAGCGCCTGGATGTCGGCGCCGTTGGTCCACGCGGCGCCCACGAACGGCACGATGCACGCGTGCTCGAGCCGGCTCACGAGCTTGATCTCGTCGATGAAAGCGAGCATCTTGGGCGTCGTCACGCGGTCCAGCACGAGCCGCTTGGACGCGAGCAGCCGCGTGCGCCGATACCGCACGAGGTACACGATGCCGTGGCCGCCGCTGCCGATCACGCGGATGTCTTCGACGTCCTCGGCGCGCATATGGCGCGCGAGCAGCTCTTCGTCGTTCGCGAGCAGCTCCTCCACGGACAGCGAGGACCGCGAGGCGTCCAGCATCGAGAGCGTCAGCGAGGCCGTGGGCGCCGATGGACCCGGTCCACCGGCGCCCGATGCTGTGGGGGCCGACGGCTGGGGCATCGATAACCGCGACGCGGACGGCGCCGAGGGCACGGGCCTCCGCGACGACGACGCGCCATCTCGTGAGGCGGTCGGCGCCGACGGTTTGTGGAGCCGCACGGGCGACGTGAGCGGCGCCGTGCCGTCCATGGACTGCGGGCTCGCGTCGTTGTCGAAGGCGTCGCCGCCGTCTTTCTTCGCGTCGAGCGCGAGCGCGTCGTGGTCGCGCTGGCTGCGCGCCTTCTGCCGCCTTCGACGCAACAAGACGAACGCACCCGCGGCGACCACGAGCGCCGCGACGGCACCCAGCGCGATGCCAACGATCGCTGCCGCGCTGATATCGTTATTGGCGTCGCCGTACGGCCCGCTCGGGTACGACGGCGGGAAGGTGATCGTGTCGGCGCCGTCTTCGGAGCCGCTGCCGCTGCCGTCGCTCGCGTTCGCGCACTTGGGCGACTCCGCGAGCGGGTCCAGCACGCCGCGGAAGAGCGCCATCGTGTCGTTGGCAAGCGGGCAGTCGTTCGTGAGGTTGAGGCTCCGCATGCGCGCGAAGACCTTGCGGCACGGCGCGTACTTGCACACCTCGCCCGCCGCGTACGCCGAGAGCGGCTCCTGCGCGTCGAGCAGCGGGACGCCCGACACGTAGTGGCAGCGCGAGACCACGCCGCTCGAGTACAGCTCGTCGAGACCCTGGCACCAGATCGTCATGGTGTCCAGCGGCGAGTCGAGCGGCGAGAGAGCGAGGCAGCGGATTGCTGGAAGGAATGTGGGCTTCGGCGCATGAGCCCAGGAGCCAGCGCCCTTGGGCCAGTACCTGCATAAACGTATGCCACGGCAGGTGTATCCTCCATTTCTTACACTGCTTAGAACCAATAAGCCTGCTTAAATGTTTACCCGTCCAAAATGGATACAAGGTGAACTGAACTGAGACCGTGGTAGTCGCCCGCCCCCGTCTGTGTGCCACGGTGGGCGCTCGCAGACGGCGATGCCACCGTGGGCTCCACGGTTAGTGGCTTCTTCTTCCCGCATGGCACCATGCCACGGCGCCATGGCATCCGCACAATCTTCTGCGGAGCGCTCGTCGCGAATATTGCCACGGCAGCGGCTACCATAGGCGCCTCGGATGGCTCCTCAGCGAGCGCCCCGACGACCTGCAATGCCACGGCGTTCGCGCAGCTCTACAGCGACCCGACAGTAACCGCGTGCGCCTCCGGCAGCCGCTTCTCGTTCACGGCGCCGACCGTGAACGCCACGACGGGCCGCGTGACGCCGGCCAACGCGCGCGCGATCTGCAGCTTCCCGGCCTGCAGCGCTGTGTTCGCGACGCTGCGGCGCTTGGCGCTGCCCGAGTGCTACGTGACGGGCAGTGTGAAGCTCCAGCAGGACGTGCTGGCGCCGCTGGCACAGCAAGAAGATTGTACTGGTGACGTGGAGGGGAGTGATGGCAGTGGTAGTGATGCGGTCGTGGCGCCGCCCTCGGCGCCGCTGCCGACTCGCAGCAGTGACGATGTCAAGGACAAACCAAGCCTGCTGTGGATGATCGCAGGCGTCGTCGGCGCGGCCGTGCTCGTGGCAGTTTTGGCTGCCATGACGTGCTGGCCGAGGCGTGGCCGTCAAGAGTCTGAGCATGTCAGGAACGATGACAAGCACGACTTTAAGGATAATGAGCTCAGCGTGGACGAGGAAGACGACGAGGGAGATGCCAGGAGCTCCTTCACAACGACTGGGACAGCTGCCACGCGGGTGGTCGCCGCTCCTGCCGCGATGCCGCGTCGAGACCAACAAGGGGCCACGCTGTGGCACGACGAGGCGCTCATGGCGTGGTACCTCTCGGTGGACGGCCTCGAGGACATCCGCGTGATTGGCACGGGCGGCTTCGGCGTGGTGTATCTTGTACGCGACCGCCGCGGGCGGCTGCTCGCGTCCAAGCGGCTCGTGCACGGCCACGCCACGCGCGCCATGACGCGCGCGCTCGTGGACGAGATCAAGCTCGTCGCAAGGTTGGATCATCCGCGGATCGTCGCGTTCATCGGCGCCGCATGGACGACCGAGGCGGACCTCCAGGCGCTCTTCGAGTACATGCCCAACGGCGACCTGTGTACTTATCTGGCCAAGACGAGCCGCGCCGACGCGAACGAGCTGTGGGATCGTACCAAGCTCCAGATCGCGCTCGACATCGCCAATGCGCTCGTGTACCTGCATTCGTTCGCACCGCCGCTCGTGCACCGCGACCTCAAGTCGCGTAACGTGCTGCTGGATGCGCACTTGCGCGCCAAGCTCAGCGACTTCGGCGTCTCGCGGTTCCAGTCAGACGCACTCACGATGACCACAGGCGTGGGCACGTGTCGCTGGTTGGCACCGGAAGTGATCAGTGGTGGCGGCGAGTACGATGAGCGCTGCGACGTGCATTCGTTGGGCATGGTGCTCGTAGAGCTGGACACCCACCGGCTTCCGTTCGCGGAGACGGGATTACCCGATATGGCGATTTTGCAACTCGTGAGCACCGGGAAGCTGACGCCGACGTTCCGAGAATCTTGTCCTCGAGCTCTCAGTGATGTGGCTACACGGTGTCTTTCGTTCGAGCCGGCTCTGCGGCCCAGCGCCTGGGAGGTCGCGCGTGTGCTCGAGAGTATCCTGCGCACCGAGCTGTGATATACATCAAGACACGCGCCAAGCGACACTGCCGTCAAGGGAGATGCTTAAGGAATGTGTATGGTTGTGCCACTCGCTGGGTGGGCGCCTGCATTCGTACTCCTAGCTCACGATACACTCGCGCTTCCACTTCCGCAACGTAGAGCTCGGTACGACCGCTTGGCGATTCAGATCGTGATGATTGCTCCGGCTGCTCTCTCCGCCACAAGGATCTCGCTTGCTATGGGGCTTGATGTGGATCCTACGCGTTCTTCGGGCGCCCCAATATCGAAAGATCATCGTGACGAGATCAAGATCTGCCACTCGCGCCATCGCAGGATCCGACATTCGTTTGTGTTCAATGACGCTGATCAGGGGCCGCGACACATGCTCCTCTGAACGAGTTATGGTACGGTGAGGTGTTGAGCCCCAGCTCGCCAAGCGCGGGCTCCGTCCACTCGGAGCTGAACGAGAACGGTATCGAGAGAGTTGATCGGCGCCACGTGCTGGCAAAGCCAACGTGGCGCCAGTGGAAGAACTCGAGTGGCGGTAAGTGAGCCAGCAATGCTCCGAGCGTCTCCCGACTCGCAGCGAGCTGATCGATCTCCATGTCGTATACGGTGATGCAAAGCGCCCAAAGATTGCGCAACGAGTGCCGAAGAAAGTTGACTGATGGTTGCGCCACGCGGTGGTGGCCGCAGTACGAGTTGGCTCGCATCAACAGTGAGGCCCTCAACGCGATGGCGCTAAAACTCTCCAGCGTGATGAGTGTCTTGAGCGACGAGCATGCGCGTACAATCTGGTGGAGCGTCGACGCCGCCATGTCCCTGTACGAGGCGACGCCGATGCTCGTGACCATCTCGCCTAGCGGGGTCAGCATGTGGAGCAGCTTCTCGGGCGGGTCATGGGTCCCTCGGCTGTCTCTGAAGTCGTATATGGGACTCAGGTTCAGCCCTAACGACCCCTGCAAGCGTGGTGCATGGGCGTGGAGCCCGAACAGTTCGTAAGGGCGCACGTACCCGAGGCCGTACGCGGGAACGATCACGGCGACCCAGTCGTTCCACGTCGTGGCGTCGAGCGAAGAGTTCCCGCACACATCAACCAGTGCTACCGAAGACGCCGAGAACACCACGTCGCTCGAGGCTGCGCAGTTGCCGAAACCGTCGTTTGCCCGCTCCAAGTTGCGCGCTGTCGTACGCGTCGCTGGTCGGTGGCGTGCGGTTCAGTAGCGCGAGAAGGTTGTTTCCTCGCGCCATGGCGGACAGCACGTGGCGGCTGTGCTCGGTGATGGTGAGTTTGTCCAGTGTGAGATGGCGCCACGATGGCGATGCGGCGCCCAGGTGGAAGATCGCGTACGCGATCCAGGGTAGGCGGTCGTGCTCGAAATCGCCGGCGCCTGTGGTCCGGTCCGAGCTGAATGAGATAGAATGCACGGAGTTTGCGAATGGAAGCGTGGCCACGAGCGTCTGAAAGGCCGTATCGCGGACAAAGCGGCGCGGGAACGAGAACGAGGAGACCTGCGCGATCAGGCCGTGGTCGTCCAGCTGCAGAAACCCACGGAGCCACTGTGCTGTTGCCTCGCGAGTGACGTCGTTCAGATGTGTGATCAGCGTAAACGGACGAAAGCGAACTGGTAATTGCTGTGCGAACGAGAGAAATATCTGTGGACGCTGCTCGCGCAGCCGAGCCAAGGGATTCGCGCAAGGAGCTAAGATAGGAGTGCGTGGAGTAGGTTGGGATCGCGGTCCGGACGGACGCGACGAGGCGTGGCACCCACGCGCCTGACGTGGCGACGGCTGGGGAGGTTGCCAAGCGGACGAGAGCAGCATGACCCGATCACCTCCCATAGGAGACCATCGCATACATGCGATGGCAATCAAGTCGAGATTCGACTCTGATAGAACAGCAGTAAACGAGTGAATCTCTAGGAGTGCTGAGTCAGGCCGGAGCGACGGTCTCACTTGTTGGCGGGAAGTTCAGGAACGTTCATCGTGAACCCACCAGTCCACAATAGTGGGTGCATGATGAACCCAGTGGGCTCCACCGCAGATCGCTCGACGCTCCAAACTCATTCCTCGAAACGAGACCTCACTGACACATCCGAAGACGCCTAAACAGATGGACACCAACGCGAGCACGACGGACGTGACCGACGCGGCCGCGCCGTCGTGGCGTCTGCGCGAAGAGGACGCCTGGGACATCGCGATGACGTGGCAGGCGGCGCTCCAGGGCAAGGTGCAGCTGCGTACGGACCGCGACGGACCCGTCGACTCGATCATCGAGAGCTACGCGTGGGTGCGGATCGATGCGAGCGGCCCCGTCGCACGCGCTGCCATGATCACCTGGACAGCGCTCGCTGCGTGCCCCGGGTTCAGCGGGTCGGCGAACGCTGCGTTCTGGAAGCGCGTGTTCAGCGAGCTCCAGGAGCGCCGTGGCGCGCCCCAACCGCGCTCCAGGGGTTCCGACGCCTTCCGGGACAGAGCCGTCGCGATCAACGACGCCGTGGGGTTCTTTGATCAACCGGGGCGCACGTTCCCGCGCTTCATGGGGGCAGCAGGGCACTGGCGAGGTCCGTTCGGCGGGATGTTTCTTGGTGAAGAGAGCAGCGTCGGGGCCGATGCGCAGGTCGCCGCCACACTGGAGACGCTGCTAGCGCGACTACGACCGTTTATGCGGCGCGTTGGACCACGTCAGATCGACCTCTGCGTTCGTATGCGTCCGGAGTTCGACGACGCAGCCGTCCGCGCGGTTGCAACGGCCGAGCGCGAGATCAACGACTTGGCCGCCAGCACGCTCGGGGCGGACGTGAGGTTCCAAGTCACGCACGCCATGCTCGAGGACGATTTCAAGTTGAGCGGCGAGGAGCAGACACGCGCGTTTCTCGCGTTCGCACAGCAAATGGCGATCCGCTTTCGTCCGTTTATTCTGATCCCACACCTGAACGACGTCACCCGCGAGGCGCGCGCGCAGTGGCTGCGTGGATTCCTGCAGCTAGAGGGCCACGGCGTGCTCGCACAGGTGTCGTCGTTCTGGCTCCATCGCAAATACATGAGCGACACGGTCTTGCACACGCTCCTGGCGACGCTTCCATTCGCCAACTCCGTGCATTCCATCGAGTTGAGCGCGGACCGTGCTGCACCTGCCGGCAAGTTCGAGCACGACGACCTACCCTGGATCGCGTACGCGATCTTCCATCCGCGCGCCGCGACTTCCTCGTGGCGCCATCTCGCACTGCACGGACTCACCATCACCGAGCACAGCCGCTGCGTCATCTCCGCCATGGCGCGTGGCAACAACCTTCTCGCGCTATTGAAGGGAACGCCGCCAACCAGCGACGCGTACTACAGTGCACAGCTTCAAGCAGGTGTGACAGTGCTCGGCGGCCCCGCCGCGTTGAGAGATGTCGTGTTCTCCGTGCCTTCAGCGACACTGGTCGATGTGTGCGGTATCTCGTCGCTCGATCCCGCGACGTGGGACGACTGGGTCGCCGTGATCGTTCCCGCGTACGGTCTTGGGTACGTGCGCCCGCACGAACTTTTCGAGCTCCGCGCCCACGCGCCGCGCTCCCAGCGGTCCCTGGGGCTCGACTTGCGTCGCAAATGCAACTACGGAGACTGTCGAGCGACCGACGATCTGCCCGAGGTGCTGCTCCGCATGCTGTCCCCGCTCGGCGCGGTGGTCACGAGCCTCAACGTCGCCTCGTATGCAGGGATGTCGAGGTCGACAGTCCACGAGGTGTTACGCGCGTGTCCGTCGCTCAAGACGCTCGTCGTGAGCCATAACGGGAAGTTCTGGAGCCATCCCATCGACGACGCCTTCATCGTGCCGAGACAGGTCGAGGAGCTCGAGCTCAACGTGGACGCGCACCCTCGCGTGGCGTATCCCCGTGTCGACTATCTTCAAACGTCGTTACGGAATCTTCGCGCACTTCGCATCTGCATGCGCCACACGCACATGGACACGCTCGCCACGAGCCGAGAGACGTTCGTCAGGCTGTTGACTAAATTGCCGTCGCTCGAGTACTTTCACCGTCGCACCAGCGACAACGACTCGTGGACTGGACTGGACCCATTACCGTACTCCAAGAGCGCCAAGCGGACGGAGCCGGCACTTGTCGCGCTGGGGCTCAATGCCCCAACGTTCCTCAACTCACGCGTGTCTCGAAGCGCGTGTGTCGCCGCGTTGATCAGTGTCCTCGACCACAAACGACCGCTAGCGGCGGATCGCGATCTTGTCACGATGATCTTCCACTATGTCGGTGACCGGCAGCGCTGGCTCCACATCGAGCCCAACCTCAAGCAAAATTCACTGAGCAGGAGTCAGTTTCTCCATCACGCAGCGACAGCGCCGGTCCAGACGTCGAGTGCGCAGAAGCGCGGGTGCACTGTGAGCTAGTGACGGTCTCATTTCCCGCCAAGCGAGACCGTCGTCGCATATCTCCTGATCTAGTAGATGGCTGAATATTTATTCCTACAGGTAAGCACAGACCGACTGTATGTTGTTTCAACGCATGGTGATTTGGACCTGTATCGACTATAGAAGGTTCAAGCGTTTGGTGGCAGTGCCCAACCTCCCCCGTCACTATCACCACGGCATTCATGGGCTTGCCGCACCGGCCGCTGGACGCGCCACGCGCCGCCGCAGCGGTACTCACGGACGCGTGGCTGCTGCGCCACGTCGCGTCCTTCCAGCACGGCCTGCCGCTCGCGCTCTGGGCGTTGTGGCGCGCGCACGACGCGGCCGGGAGTGGGAACCTCTAAGAATGCATATTGAGACAGTACTGTATGGTCTGATTTGAGGAGTGTTTATCATGCCCCCACTGTTCACAACGAAGTGGGTGCACGATGAACCCAATGCAGGCGGTCGCTTGACGTTCCATTTCTTCGCTCCTCTCGCGACTGCGCCATTCCTCAACAGAGGACCTCGTGGACACGGCGCCATGGAGACCAGCACCAGCACGCCTGCCGCGACAGACCGGGCCGCGCCGTCGTGGCGTTTGACCGACGAAGACGCTTGGGACATTGCCATGGCGTGGCAGCCGGCGCTCCAGGGCCGGGTGCGGCTCCTTACAGACCGCGACGGACCCGCAAACTCCATTATCCAGAGCTACGCGTGGGTGCGGATCGACGCGGGCGGCGCCATTGCGCGCGCGGCCATGCTCACGTGGACAGCGCTCGCCGCGTGTCCCGGGTTCAGTGCGACGGAGAACGCGGCGTTCTGGAAGCGCGTCTTCAGCGACCTCCAGGAGCACCGTGGCCCACCCCACCTGTTCCACGCGGGTCTCAACGGCCACCGAGACAAGCCCGTCGCGGTCACCGACGCCATCGGGTTTTTCGATCAGCCGGGACGCAGGTTCCCGCGCTTCATGGGGGCCGCAGCGCACGCGTGGAGAGTTCAGTTTGGCGGGATGTTTCTTGATGAAGAGAGCAGTGGCGAGGCGGATGCGCAGGTCGCCGCCACACTGGAGACGCTGCTAGCGCGACTACAGCCGTTTAGGCGGCACTATGGAACTCGCCAGATCGACCTGTGCGTTCGGATGCGCCCGCACTTCGACGACGGAGCAGTGCGCGCGGTGACGACGGCCGAGCGCAAGATCAACACCCTGTCGGCCCGCATGCTCGGGGCGGCTGTGCGGTTCCAGATCACGCACGTCATGCTCGAGGACGACTTTAATTTGAGCGACGAGGAGCAGCCTCTCGCGTTTCTCAGGTTTACACAGCAACTACCAGTTCGCTTTCGTCCATTAACGTTGTTCCCACACCTGAACAACGCAACCCGCGAGGCGAGAGCGCAGTGGCTCCGAGGGTTCCTGCGGCTGGAGGGTCACGGGGTGCTCGCGCAGGTCTCGTCATTCTCATTCCCGCGCCCGTACTTCAGCGATACGGTCTTCCAAACGCTCATGGCGACGCTCCCGTTTGCGAACTCTGTGCATTCTATCTCCTTCAGCGCGGAACGAGCCACGAGTACCGGCGACTTCGAGCACGTCGATCTGCCATGGATCGCGTACGCCATCTTCCATCCGCGCGCCGCGACGTCGTCATGGCGCTATCTCACACTGGAGAGCCTGACCATCACCGAGCACAGCCGTTACGTCGTCACCGCCATGAAGCGTGGCAACAATCTTCTCGCGCTATTGAAGGGCACGCCGCCGACCAGCGACGCCTACTACAGCGCGCAGCTTCAAGCGGGCGCGACGGTGTTTGAAAGTCCCACCGATTCGAGGGATGTGGTGTTCTTAACATCTTCAGCGACAGAGGTCGATGTGTGTGGCATCTCGTCGCTCGACGTAGCAATGTGGGGCGAGTGGGTCGCCGTGATCGTCCCAGCGTATGGTCTCGGGTACGTGCGCTCACACGAAATTTTCGATCTCCGTGCCTACGAACCGTGCTCGAAGCGGTCACTGGGGCTCCGCTTGATCCGCAAACACAACTATGGAGACCAACGAGCGTCCAACGATCCGCCCGAAGTGCTTCTGCGCGTGTTACCGCCGCTCGGTGCAGTGGTCACGAGTCTTGACGTCGCCTCGTACCTGGACATGTCGAGGTCGACACTCCATGAGATTTTATGCGCGTGTCCGTCGCTCAAGACGCTTGTCGTGAGCCATACCGGGAAGTTCTGGAGTCACCCCATCGACGACGCCTACATCGTGCCGAGACAGCTCGAGGAGCTCGAGCTCAACGTGGACGCGCACCCCCGTGTGGCGTATCCCCGTGTCGACTATCTTCAAAATTCGATGGCCAGTCTTCGCGCGCTTCGCATCTGCATGCAGGACACGCACATCGACTCGCTCACCGCGAGTCGAGAGACTTTTACCAAGTTGTTGGCCCAGTTGCCGTCGCTCGAGTACTTCCACCGGCGCACCTGTGACTCCGACACCCCGTGGAGTGACCAGTTCCCGATACCGTACACCAAGAGCGCCAAGTGGACGGAGCGGGCACTGGGCCAATTGTGGCTCAACACGCCAGCGATCGTCAACTCGCGACTGGGCCGAGGCGCATACGTCGCGGCCTTCATCAGCGTCATCGACCACAAACGACTGTCGGATCCTGCGATTGCGCGAGCGGCGGATCGCGATCTTGTCACGATGATCTTCCAATACATTGACAACCAAAGGGCGCGCTGGATCCACATCGAGCCCGATAACAAGCGAGAATTTGAGTACGGCAGGAGTCACTATGCCAGTTACGCAGCGACGATCCAAACAGCGAGTTCACAGAAGCGTGGGTGCACCATGAGCTAGTCAAATGGCGGATGGTCAGGCGACGGTCTCATGTATCCAGTGAGACCATATATCTTCTGATGCATTAGATGATACATATCCATTTCTACAGGTCCATTTACATCCAAAACACCCTGGGATAGAGCCTGACCGTTTGGACCGCTATCGACTATAGGAGGTGTGAATATGCTCCTCTGGCGTCACACATTCGCGATTCGCGTTCCGCTCCAACCTTCATGGCGTCCCCGCTGCGGCCGCTAAGCGCGTCACGCGCCGCCGCCGCGGCGCTCACGGACGCGTGGCTGCTGCGCCACGTCGCGTCCTTCCAGCACGGCCTGCCGCTCGCGCTCTGGGCGTTCTGGCGCGCGCACGACGCGACTGTCGCTGGCGCGGACCGCGACCCGAACCTGCTCCACGCGCGCCACGGCGAGCTGCTCTCGCTGATCGTTTCGCGCGGCGGCACGACGCGGCTGCTCGAGCTCTTCCAGCGCATCAGCTTCTCGGACTACGACCACAGGGGCTTCTGCTGGGCGGCGCCGCCGCTCGACGGCGTGCTCCGTTCGGCGGTGACGCACGGCCGCGTGGACGTGCTCGAGTGGGCGGCCGCGAGCGGCGTGGTCCCCACGGGCACCCACGCCGACGCGCTGTGGGCCGACGCGCTCGCAGGCAACGACGTGCGAGTGGTGATCGAGCTCTTCAAGCGCGCTGTGGAGAACGAAGAAGCCAGCGCCGTGTTCCGCTCGGACGGGTTCACCAAGGCTGCGGTCGCTGCGGCGCTCCGCGAAGGCCATGCGTCGACTGTGCGAGAGCTTTATGATCAACGGCCGGCGCTGTTCGGAGCCGAGACGCTACACGCTCTTTTGCTGTACGGGGCGTTCGAGATCTACACGTCGCTGGCGGCCACGCATCCGGACGAGGCTGCTCGCGTCGTCGAGGACGTGATCTTCAGTGCCGGGGAGGAGATGCAGCTGTGCGCGATCCGCTTCATCGTGCAGGAGCTCCAGCGCAGCGATCTCGCGTACCGTGCGATGGACGGCGCCGCGCGCACGTGTAACGACCGCTGGATCCGAGTCGTGTTTTCCGTCACGGGCCCGGGCAGCTGCCGGCTCAGTGCCGTGTACAACGCCGTCGCCGCCAAGGAGCGCGTGAGCCAGAATCGCTGGAACCATCTCGACTTTGTGATCGAAGTCTGCAGCGACGAAGGTGCCCAAGAGCACGCGGACGCCACGAACGAGGATTTGTTCCCGTACGACGAGATGCTCGACGAGCTCGAGGACTGGGACGAGCTGGAGGACGAGGCGCTCGTGTCGCCGCAACATCCTTTTCTCGAGGACCCGAGAACGCCGGCGTGGGCCATCAAGCTGCTCTTCAGCGAGCGAGACACAGAGACTTGCCGCTTCTCGCGATGCGCGGAACCTCTGTCCTGGGCGGTTCGAGCCGTGTACCGGCACAACGAGCCGTTGCTTTACGTACTTCGCGACATTCCTCCGCTAGTGGCTCAAACGCTTTCGCGCGTGTACTACGATGAGGACTACCACGAGATGTCATTCGGGTTTGAAGGTGCTCGCGCCGCCGCAGTGCGCGTTGGGGACATGGCCATTCTCAGGTGGCTGCTCGAACGTGTTGATCTTCCGGTTGAGCCGACGCTGCTGGACGAGGCTGTCTACTACCACCAGTTCGAGATTGCTGAGTGGCTCGTCGCCAACTACCCCTCTGCGTGTACGGAGCTTGACTGGAGTGGCAAGGGCGATCGAACGGCGGCAGACGGTGTCGGACTGCATGGGGACGTGCTCGACTGGCTCGAGAATCACGACGCGGTGCGAAAGGCATTGCCATTCGCTGGCATCATCGACTTTGCGGCTCGCAGCAACGATGTGGTGTCACTCGAGCGACTCTACAGGTGGTACCCCGAGCTTTTCACGCCGCGGTCGTCGCTCGCGGGGCTCGCAGACCGGGAAGAATGTCGCGACGCGATCAAGTTCCTCTCAGGTATCGGCTGGCCATCGACTGCGTTCTTGAGCCTGCACGAAGACGCCGACGATGATGACGACGACGACGACGACGGTAGCGAGTCATGCGGGGACGAGAGTGATTGAGAAGGTCAATGTCTGATATATGCGGTTTGGCAGGTAAGTGATCCAAACACGCAACTCTCATGACAACCACCATCACTCATCAAGGTAAAGTTCAACACGTTTCCCCGCATCCATAACAATTGAAGGGAATGTAGAAGGCTGCACCTCGTACGGTGCTGACTCATCGTAGGAATTCAATGACTCATATCCATCGCGTGACTCAGGCGACTCCGCGCTGCGGGGGATCTGGGCTCGCACTTGACAATTCACCTTCGACCAACCACGCGGGTGACCCATGGACTCGTCCTCTTCGTCTTCGTGCTTCGCGCCTTCGCTCGCCACCACCGGTGCAGCTGCTCATCCGACTCGCGCAGCAGCGCTTCGTGTTGTGTCGGACCCGATCCTCTTCAGCCATATCGCCTCCTTCCAGGCCGGAATTCCGATGGCGCTGCGCAGCTACTGGGTCAGTGTCGACCCGAGGCCGGCTTGCAGAGGACCCTTGCATCCACATGCCAATCGGTTGATCAACTTCGTGGTCCAGTCGGGCCAGCCACACCATCTTGATATGATCGCCGCGAGTCACTTCTACCGCTTCGGCACATGGTGCACACCGGCTTTCGCGTCGCTCGCGCTCGAAGCGATTAAGAATCGGCGCGCCGACATTCTGGAGTGGTCGATTGCCCGAGGAATAACGCCAGACGATGCACACAAGTTGTGGCGAAGCGCACTCAAGCGCCATGGCGACTGCGAAGACATGACGATGCTCGAACTGCTCCAGAAGGCGTGGTCACTCGCGGACGACGATGTGCGTCGCGTGTTCCCCAAAGGACAATGGTATGCGTCGATTGACCTTCTTCGGTGGATCAGCGCGAACTACCCGAGCTTCGTCTTCCCGTACAGGCTCACGGTCGACGCCCTGGCGAGCCGAGACCTCCCGCGGCTCAAATTCCTGCTTGAACACCCACTGAGCAGTGGCTGCGACGTGAGCGATTTCTGGGCAGCCTATCAGTCAAGCTACTACGAAGGGTTGGATTTTCTGATTGCCCACAGCGCCCGAGTCATGACGAGCGACTTCAAGAAGACACTTGTTCTTGACACAACTCGCCCCGTTCAAGAAATCGTGAGCACGTACGTTGCGGTGTTTGCACCGACGATGCGAGAAGTGTTCTGCGATGCCGTTTGTCAGGGCAACCTGAGCGATATGGAAGCAATGTACGCGACAGGAGTGATTGAGAGCTCAGAGACTTTTTCGATCGACCGAGCCACACGGTGGGAAGGAGTCGCGGGGCTTGAGTTTCTCCACAAGCGAGGTATCGCCACAGCCACAACCGAGGCGATGGACGCTGCCGCTGAGGCCAACCGGTGGGATATCGTCGAGTTCTTGCACTCCAACCGTACTGAAGGCTGCACGACGCGAGCGGCTGACGCTGCGGTCAAGTCGGGTGACCTCGACCGCGTTCGATTTCTCCTCGAAAGTCGACATGAAGGGTGCTCGGCTGCGGCAATGGACTGGGCGGCAGCACATGGGACGATGGAGATGCTTCGGTGTTTGATTGACCACTCCAAAGCCGGTTGCACGTCGGAAGCGATGGACGTGGCGGCCGCTCGTGGTCGGCTGCGTGTTGTTCAGTTTCTCCACGAGAATCGGTCTGAAGGCTGCACGACCAACGCTATTGACTTGGCTGCACGGGCTGGTCACCTCCAGGTCGTCAAGTTCCTGTGTGAGCACCGTAACGAAGGGTGTACATCGGATGCCGTGCGTTGGGCACTCGAGAAACAGAACCTGAACGTTGTTCGTGTACTGTACAAGCACTACCCGCATCACTTCGGCGTCCAGTTCATGTCCGATCTGTTGCTACGCGGTGCGTTTGAGATTTTTATGAAGCTGCGCGACGAGTATCCTGAAGAAGCGGGAAGTGTCGTGGAGACGGTGATGTTCGAAGCCGGCAAGCAGCTCGAGTTACGGACTATTTTGTTCATTCTGAAGGACTTGGGACGATCCGATTTGCGGGGGGTGGCGTTGGGAGGTGCAGCTAAGCTCGAACACGGTGACAGAGTCATATGGCAGCAAGCTCTCAAGACGGTCATGTCCAATGAAACTCACGCTCACGGGGTTAGTACGACTTGGCGGTGGCATCATCCACTCCTATGGGATGCTAGAACGCCGACGTGGGTCGTTCGCTTGATCTTTGTTGACTCCCGAGTCGACGTTGACGCTTTCGAGCGACTTTCCCTGCCGCCCACCTTGGCGGTGCGCGCCGTCGATCGCAGCGACATTGAACTGCTTCAAGCGCTCCGAGATCTACCACCAAGCGTGACTGACCCGGGTCTTCGGGATCCGTATCTGCCGAACTTTTGGAATTTTTGGGAGTTTGGTTTTGAGAGCGCGCGTCTTGCGGCGATTTACATGGGTGACAAGGCGATCCTCGAGTGGCTGCTCACGAACGTGGAGCTTCCAGTCGAGCCGACGCTTCTGAGTGAGGCTTTGTTCTACCACCAGTTCGAGATCGCCGAGTGGTTGGCGGAAAAGTACCCAGCAGCTTGCACGGAGCTGGACTGGACCAAGAAGGAGTACGGGGTTGGACTCGGGGACTATGGACTACGCGGTGGGCTACTCGATTGGCTCGAGAGTCGCGAAAGTGTGCGGCAGGCGCTGCCATTCACCGGGATCATCGACTTTGCGGCTCGAACCAACGACGTTGCGTCGCTACGGCGACTGTACGGGTGGTACCCGGAGCTCTTTACACCGCGTCCATCGCTGATCGAGTTGGCGGATGACGAGTCGTGCGGAGACACGATCAAGTTCTTGTCGGAGATCGGCTTGTGCGCAGACTTGTGTGTTGATGAGGACGACGGCAGTCGAGCGAAACTACGCGCTAAGAGGCCGAGCGAGGAACCCACGACAGCGCGAGCTGCGGTTTTGCGAAGACGCACTGCGTCCTAGTGAACGACCGAGTATTCGACGTGCTACAGGTAATACTGTATCATTCAGTCGTTATCGCCGTGAATCAAAATGAATGATTTCAGTTTCTTTTGTTTTCGGCTGTCGTCAACCTCACGGAGACCAATCCGCAAGGCAAGATGGAAAGGAACCCTACGAAAAGGTCTCTGTGGAGAACAACTCCCGTTTCTCCGACAGTAAGGTGCCGAAGTTTTGTGGGAAGTTCATTTGCTCTAGATATGAACACAGCTAGATGATATCGGATAGTATATACGTCTGGACAAGTCCGTTATTTGTTCTCTGCCTGTGTCATCTACCCATGCACTATCAACACAACCACCTACGTACACAAAGCGCTGCAATTTGCTCGCGTCCAATTATGAGCTGTACTACAAGTGGATCCATATCCATGCGGTGTACGGTGATGACAGAACCGAGTGGAAGTTAATGCCTTGTGGTCCGCCCACAGTCTCTGCCATTCACGGTTGCACCATCACTCACGTATGCGATGCAACAGGTTCAACTCGTGTCCCAACACTCCTTTCAGCGGCTGAAATTCAGCCTGAATGCTTCAGGGTGGATGATTCGGAGTGGAATCTCTTGACATTCGTCGTCTCGTACTGATTCATTGGAGACGAAGTACTGACTCATTAGTGGAGATGAATGATATACGTTTGAACGTATCACAAACCGGAGAAATCCGGCGCCGCCCCATCTATCCTGGGGTGGGTGAGGTCTGTCCCTCGGGAG
The DNA here is from genome assembly GCA_027475725.1 of Pythium rhizo-oryzae. Classification (NCBI taxonomy): domain Eukaryota; phylum Oomycota; class Peronosporomycetes; order Pythiales; family Pythiaceae; genus Pythium; species Pythium rhizo-oryzae. Next base: position 36,827 of record JAMFLL010000072.1, read on the forward strand.
ATGAGTCATTGCAGGGGTAAGCACCAACAGGACGTGACGAGTTCCGTGAGCAACGCATTCGACAACGCGCCACCGGTCTGCCACGCGTGCGCCATGGAGACGCGCCTTTTGCCTTCGTCGTCTGCGCTATCTCGCGAGGCGGCGCCATCGGCGCTCCACGTGCTGTCGGACGCGAGCCTGCTCCGCGTCATCAGCTCCTTCCAGCGCGGCATCCCACTGGCGCTGCACCAGTTCTGGATCCTTCATGACCTCAAAGCGGCACGCGAGGGACCGTCTTCTCAACACGCCTTGCGTTTGACCCGACTTGTGGTCAGCCGAGGCTCACTACGACACCTCGAGCTGCTCGCGGCGAGCTACTTCAACCAAAACGGCGAGTGGTGCGCTCCCTCATTTGCCTCGCTTGCGCTCAAGGCAGTGCGAGCTGGACGGACCGACATCTTTCATTGGGTGCTCGCAAACGACCTTCCACTTCGCAAGCGCCAGGGTCTGTGGCGAGCGGCAGTGGAGCGGTACGACAAACATGGCGACACGGCGATGATCCAGCTGCTCCAACAGACCTGTCCGCTCTCGGACGCCAAGGCCCAAAAGCTGTTCGACGAAAATATCCTGAGGCCGACGACCACGCATCTTCAATGGATCCATGCGTGCTACCCTCTCGTGGTCTTCCCGACGCGGGTCATGGATCAAGCAATCGCAAAACAGGATCTCGATCTCTTCCAGTTTATGCTCAACTATGTACCCAGTCGTGGCAGCGCCAACGACTACTTCCGTACCGTGTACAACTCGAGGTTCTACGATGGGTTGGAGTACCTCATCGCCAACTGTGGTGGACGGATGACCCGCGCGTTCATGGAAGAGCTCGTGCGCGACAACGCCGGCCCCATCCAAGACATCGTGCGAAGGTACCCAGTCGTGTTCACCTCCACGGTCCGAAGAATGTTTGGCGAAGTCCTCATCAACGGCAATTCTCTCCAGATGCGACATCTGTACGCGACGGGGATGATTGACACCGTATCAGCTGACGAAGCTGCGAGCTCGGAGGACCTTGAGGACCTCAAATACCTTGAGGGCTGCACTGTTGCAGGCATTAAGGCAGCACTCAAGAACCACCATTTGGACGTCGTCCACGCGCTGCACAAACACTACCCGCACCTCTTCGACAGCGATCTACTCCATGATTTGCTGTTACGTGGTGCGTTCACCATTTTTATGAAGCTGCGGGACGAGTATCCTGAACAAGCGGACAGTGTGCTGGAACCTGTCATGTTCAAGCAGCTCGAGTTACGCACCATTTGGTTCATTCTGAAGGACCTGGGACGATCGGACTTGGGCCAGCTGGCGGTTGAAGGTGCTGCTTCTCTCCACAATGGCATGGTGGCGCAGTGGCAGCAAGTGCTGGGAATGATCGCTAGGAGCGAAAGCCCCGACTACACAGCTGGTTTTTCCCAGTGGTGGCTCCACCCACTTCTGTGGGATGCAAGAACACCGACGTGGGTGGTTCGTACGATCTTTTGCGTTTGGCAGGACGACTCTGTTTTTGTCAGAAGTATCTACCGGGATCAGTCATTCACATGGGCCGTCCACGGGGTCTACCACAGAGACATCGCGTTGCTACAAGCGCTCCGGGATCTACAACCGACTACCGTTGATACGCTCGGTGCGAAGCAGCACTTTAAAATCTCGGGCTTCTGGTCGCTCGGTTTTGAAGGTGCGCGTGCTGCGGCGATCCGCAATGGTGATCAGTCGATCCTCGAGTGGCTGCTCACAAACATTGATCTTCCGATTGAACCGACGCTGCTGAGTGAGGCTTTGTTCTACCACCAGTTCGAGATCGCCGAGTGGTTGGTGGAAAAGTACCCAGCAGCTTGCACGGAGCTGGACTGGACCAAGAAGGAGTACGGGGTTGGACTCGGGGACTATGGACTACGCGGTGGGCTACTCGATTGGCTCGAGAGTCGCGAAAGTGTGCGGCAGGCGCTGCCATTCACCGGGATCATCGACTTTGCGGCTCGAACCAACGACGTTGCGTCGCTACGGCGACTGTACGGGTGGTACCCGGAGCTCTTTACACCGCGTTCATCGCTGATCGAGTTGGCGGATGACGAGTCGTGCGGAGACACGATCAAGTTCTTGTCGGAGATCGGCTGGTCTGTTGATATGTTCTTAGGCAAGGACGGCGGCAGCGAGTAACCACACACAAGAACACCGTGTGTGGCGACCAAAGCAGCACGAACTGTCGAGAGGCGACGACGAATTGCTTCCCGAGAATAATATAAGGTAGAAGGGACTGTCGTTACCGGGTACTGGTATGTCCTTACGCTCGAACGGATCGCTACCCATCGCTGGTTTGCTCCCTCCAAGTCACTTCAACTGTTGATGTTCTCGACGCTTTGTATTTTGAGAAACACCAAGAGCCCCTCTTCCATTCGCTTGTGCAAGGTTCAGATGTATTGCGTTGACCATTGTCAGCGCCGCACGCAGATGGTGCCTTTTGATCTATGCGCTTCACCTCGCCGGCGATGAGGTCTCGGCAGCTTGCGCATCTTCGCGCATTGCTCTATTCCTCCCCCTCGCGCGCCCACCGTGGGCCACTTTGCTTTGCCTTTTTAACGTTGGAGTGGAGACAGCGTTGCCTTTTTATTCCTCCGTCAAGGAGCGCTCCCTCGTCCGTTCAACCGATACGCGGTCTCATGTGTCCTTCTGCACCGGAGCGCGTTGTGCCTGGGCCTGGAACGACGGGAAATGAGGACAATGGCACGGTAGAGATGAGGACGCGGTGGTGGAGAGCTGTTGCAGTGCTCGTGGCTGCCGCCCGGTCATGAGCGACCCAGGAGTAGAAGCACGCGAACGCTGGCGATCACAGTCCCTCGACGTATGACCCCGTCGCTGCTGCCACCGCCGCCGAGGGCCTCGCGCGCCATGAGCGATCCCCACGGAGGTGATCCTTGAAAAACTGGAGAAGGCAGATGGGTCGCTTGTGGGGTTGGCTAACAGATTACTACGTAGTAAGTCAGAAGTTGGACGAGATATACATTTAGACAGGTCAAGGTTCACACAATACCATCACCTACACCACTACCATCACTCACGCATGCATTGCAACAGGTTCAAGCCCAGTGTATCCATGTGATCCTGCAATTAGTCATCGCCTAATGACTCATGGCTGGACAATAACAATGATGCAAGTTCCGACAGGGAACACCGCCACGATGTCGTCACACACACACATGCAAAGATTCGCCGTCCCACAGCTACATATTCCACTCACGTGCTTCGGACTCGTCCTCATCGTCGTCGCAGCCCGTGTCTCCTCGAGCCAACGTTATTTATGCGTGATGGCGCAGAAATCGCTCTGCGTCCTGACGGACCCAAGCCTGCTCCACCTCGTCACCTCCTTCCTAGCCGGAATCCCAGTGGCACTGCGCTGCTTCTGGGTCAGCCAAGACGCGAGACCGGCGCGCAGAGGACCCTTGTACCCACACGCCACGCTCTTGATCAACATGGTGATTCAGTCGGGCCTCCCGTACCACCTCGATCTGATTGCCATGAGCGACTTCTACCGGCTCGGTCAGTGGTGCGCACCTCCGTTGACGTTGCTCGCGACTCGAGCGGTCCATCATCGTCGTGCCGACATCCTTCGATGGGTGATTAACCGAGGAATGGCGCTCGGTGATCCACGCACATTATGGCGGAGCGCACTCGAGCACCACGGCCCAAACGATGACCTGACTATGCTCGACCTGCTCCGAACGGCTTGTCCGCTCTCGCAAGCCGATGTGCGTGAACTGTTGGCGCTAGTGCTGTCGAATCCGCCGGTGTCGCTATTACGATGGATCAGTACGAACTACCCGAGGATAGTCTTCCCGTGGAGGTTCATGCGAGGAGCCGTCGCAAGCCGAGACCTTCTGGTGCTCGAGTACTTACTGGAGCATCCGTCCCCGAGAGTGGCTCCAATCAGTCTTTTTAGGGAAGTCCATCGTCGACAGAATCACGAGGTGTTGGACTTTTTGATCGCCAAGCACGCGAGATCGATGACCAACAACTTCGCGGAAGAGCTTGTGCGCGACAGGACTGCCCCGATACAGGAGATCGTGCGAAGGTATCCTAAAGTCTTCGCCTCTTTCGTCCGCAAAGTTTAGCCCGGGACCGAGCTTTGAATAGTGCCAGTGACTATGATCAACTACGAGCTCTGCATGTAGCCGACACTGTCGTAGCCACAGATCATCCCATATGACGAGGCTCCATGCTCGATTCGGACTCGCTGGGCTCGAGTTCCTCCACACTCAAGGCATAGCCAGAACCACGACCAAGGCGATGGCAGCATCCGCGCACGCGTCAACGGCGATACTTCGGTATCTGCATGGCCACAGCAAGGCCAAAGGATGTTCTGTTCGGCTCTCTCTGATAGATTTGATTTCACAGGTCACGAAATATCGAATATAGCCATCGACTGTATCAAACCAGCATTCTGGTATTCGGTAAGGGAGGTTCCAGTCCAGATCTGGATAAAGCAAGTTCCAGGAGGTCCCCGCGGCAGGGACCCCGCCTTTCCACCTCTCCGGGAACTGAATGAATCATTCCGGAGGCAGCACCGCCGGGGCGTGGCGCTCGCCCGTTCGGCGCACTTGACAAGCGGCCGTCAGCCAGCCGCGTGCGCCATGGATGTCCCGACGCTCTCTCCCTCGCCTTCGCGGCCCGCGCTCGCGTCTGCGTCGCTTCGCGAGACGGGACCATCGGCGCTCCTCGTTCTCTCGGACGCGTAGCTCGTGCGCCTCGTCGGCTCCTTCCAGCACGGCATCCCATTAGCGCTGCGCCAGTTCTGGATCACCCACGACCCAAGGCCGGCAGAGTACTACGGCTCTTTGTTCGAGCGCTTGGTGAGACTCGTGGTCAGGGAGGGCCTACCGTACCATCTCGATCTGATCGGCGCGAGTGGAGTGTATGTCACCGACCACTGGAGCCAGCCTTCATTTAGCTCGCTCACGCTCGACGCTGTGCGGAGCCAGCGCGTCGACATCCTCGAGTGGGCCATTGCCAGGTAGCTGCCGATCGACGATCCTCGTCATGTGTGGCTCTCAGCCCTCTACCACTTCCGCGCGAGCGACGACTTGGTGATACTCGCGCTGCTCCAGATCGGTTGTCCGCTCACAGAACACGAAGCGCAGACGCTGTTTCACGATGCGCACTCATGACCAGCGACCTCGCGGAAGAGCTCCTGCGCGACATGACGGCCCCCATCCCCGAAGTCGTGCAAAAGCACCCGGATTTATTCACCCCGACGGCCCCCAAAGTGTTTCCCGACGTCGTTCGTGCCGGAGATTCGATCCAAATGCAATGGCTGTTCGCGACCGGTATGATTGATGTTACTGGTGTCGTATCGGTCGACGACGCAGCGACACGGAACGGAAGAACGGGGCTTGAGTTCCTGCACACGCGAGGTATCGCCCAAGCGACGACCGAGGCGATGGACGCTGCTGCTGAGGCTGACCGGTCGGACATCGTTGAGTTCTTGCATCACAACCGTACCGAAGGCTGCACGGCACGCACAGCGGATGCGGCGGTAAAGTCTGGTGACCTCGACCGCGTTCGATTTTTCCTCAAGAACCGACGTGAAGGCTGCTCACCACGGCGACATCGCATTGCTCCAAGCACTTCGGGATCTGCTACCGCGTGCAAGTGAGTTGCTTGCCAAGAATCCGTATCCGCCCTTCCTGGGTTTCTAGGCATTCGGTTTTGAAGGCGTGCGCGCGGCAGCTGTTCATTGCGGTGACAACACCATCCTCGAGTGGCTGCTCACAAACGTTGAGCTTCCGATTGAGCCGACGCTATTGAGCGAGGTCGTGTATTTCCATCGGTTTGAGATCGCCGAGTGGCTGCTCGAGAGGTTCCCAGCAGCGTGCATCGAGTTAGATTGGTCCAAGAAGGGGAACGAGGTTCGCTTAGCGGACTACGGGCTGCATAATGGACTGCTCGACTGGCTCGAGAGCCACAAGGCCGTGCGAGAGGCTCTCCCGTTCGCTGGCATCATCGACTTTGCGGCCCGTACAAACGATTTTGGGTCGCTGCGGCGGTTCTATGCGTGGTACCCAGAGCTGTTTACGCCGCGACCGACGCTGGTCGAGTTGGCCGACCTCGAGCTGTGCCACGACGCGATCAACTTCTTGTCGGAAATCGGCTGGAGCGCAGAAACAGCGTGTGTCGATACGGACGTCGAGAACGAGGACTAAATCAACATGGTGCTATGGTAGATGTGACGTAAGGCCTTGCTTTTGGCGATGATAGCTGAGCCTTGACTCCTATGGGGTCATGTTTTGTTTTGGCCTATCCAACGAGCTCGAGTTCATGTTGCTGCGGACATCGCCTCTACACCAGCCTCTGTGGATGCAAGGCCACAACGCATCGGACTTGGCGATGGATTCGGTTGATATGAGACGTGTACCTTCACCCCCATGCTAATTGCAATCTCATCTCGTATGCGTCAACGGAGGTTCGAATGCACATCAACCCAATCGCTCATAGACTCCTCGCACGATGGCACCCCCACATCCTTCCCCTTCGCCGCCGTCGGTTTCTCCTTCGCTGCTGCGCGTGCTAACGGACACGGCGCTGCTGCGCCACGTCGCGTCCTTCCAGCGCGGCATGCCCGTCGCGCTCTTTTCGTTTTGGTGCGCGAGCGACGCGACGATCGCGGCGGCCGCGCGCGAGGACCGCAACCTTATCCACGCGCGCCACAGCGAGCTGCTCTCCCGGATCCTGGAGCACGATGGCGACAACGACGTGCTGAAGCTGCTCGACATGTTTCAGTCGATTCGGTACACCGACTACGACCACAAGGGCTTCCACTGGTCGGCGCCGCGGCTCGACCGCGTCGTGCAAGAGGCGGTGGCGCGCCGCCGCGTGGAACTGCTCTAGTGGGCGATCGCCCACTTCGCCGCTGCTGACTCGAACGAGTCGCTTCTGGGGCAGCGCGCTCGACGGCTTCGAGGGTGAAGACGATGAGAACGGCGACACAAGCGTGCTCACGCGGCTGATGGAGGCCGTGCCCCTGGACCAGGACACGGCCACCTCGCTGGCCCTCAAGTTCCAGCGCGTGGCGCAGCTGCGGTGGTTCCTCGACACGTTCCCGCAGGCCACGCTGCCGCCGGCTTTGACCAAACTAGCAGTTTAGCGGGATGATCTGGAGACTGTGCGCTGGCTGTGCGAGCACCGCGCGGCCGACGGCTACTCTCCGGACGCGATGACCGAAGCGCTGCGTCGGAACAATCTCCCCATCCTCGAGTACCTGCTCGCGCACCGCATCGACGCGCTCGACTGGCGGCACGCGCGCATACTACTGGAGGAGAGCCACGGCGAGTCGCGCGCGCTCGTGAAGCGGTTCGCGCCGGCGTTCCCGCCCATGCCCGAGGGCTTCGTGGGCTACGCGATCGCGACTGGAGACGACGACATCCTCAGCGCGCTCGAGGACGCGGGGCTTCTCATCGAAGAGCGAAATGACGTGTACGCTGAGATCGGGAACCTTGAGGTCGTGCAGTGGCTTCCCAGTCGGCGCCTTGCGATCTCCACGAGCCACGACGTGGACCGCGCCGCCGCGAACGGCCACTGGCACGTCGCGCTGTTTCTGCTCGAGAACCGCTCCGAAGGCTGCTCGATGGCCACGCTCGTCGCAGCGGTCGAGACGGGAGAGCTCGAGCTCGTGCAGTTTGTGTACCAGCGCATGCTACAGACCGCGTCGATGAGCGAGGCGTCCGTGGCCGATGTGACCGAGCCGATGGACCGCGCGGCCGCGGCGGGATATCTCGCGATTGTGCGGTTTCTCCACCGCTACGGCTTTGGCTGTACGAAGGACGCGGTGGACCAAGCGGTCGCCGGTGAATACGATGATGTCGCGGTGTTTCTGCTCACTGACCGCGCCGACGGCTGCACCTTCGCGGACGTACGTGGGGCGCTACGCAGCGGCCGCATCGAGCTCGCTCGCGCGATCTACCGCAGGCAGCCGCATCTCTTCGACGCCGAGTCGCTGGCCGAGCTCTTGCGTCATGGAGGCGAAGACGGAGCGGTGACCGTGGAAGAACAAGATGAACCTGGAGACTCCTCTCGGAATGATGCGGGCGAGGCGACGACGTCAGTTCACATTAATAGCCGGGACGTGCTAGAGCTGCTGAAGGAGTGCTCGGTGTCGGCCGAGTGTGCCGAGTGGGTGAGAGGCATGACGTGAGATGGAAGCGACGACTCGTGAACTCGCTTCGCGTTCCGGTAGGAGATTTATGGGTTCGATGCCGGCTCAGCCGTCAGTTGGGGCGTGCCCCTCGCGTAGTGGTCTCGATTTGATGATGATGATGCAAATGGAGTCTATTGAGCGCAATAAATGCACTCTAGTAGCTCTACGACACTGAAATTTTCTAAAACAGATCGACATGGCGTCCGAGATGATCGGGTAGCCATGGACGTACGTCATTGCCAAGATACTCGTGGAGATTGGCATGACCTGGTCGTTCCGTCGGATGTGTGACCTGAGAACTGGCCACGGAATCCATCGCTAAGTTGGCGAGCATGTCTGCCATCTTGTTGTGTGCGCGGGGATGGTGTGTCCATCTCCGAACATTGGTCTCGATTTGTAGTATCAAACAATGCGATGCTCGTTCTTACACACGAAGCCCGAGCTGGGGGCATTGTGCCGCAGTGGAATGGACAGCAAGATTCAGGTCGATGGCGATGCTTCGGCATTTGAATAGTCACTAGTAGACCGGCTGTATTTCCACGAGCATGGACCTTGCGGCCGGCCAGGGCCGCCTGTGTGCTGTCCAGTTTCTCCACGAGCATCGGCCTGAGAGTTGTACGACCGGACTGCTGCATCAACCGATATCAGGGTAGGAGATGCTGCCATCCCAGCGGCGTGCGACTGCCCAGAGTGGCTCATAGCTTATGCGGCGCATCGGCGTCAAGCGCTGCTCAATGATGTGCGCGATGACGACCGACAGGTTTATGCTGCCAGCTATGCGCCAAGGTAGGCACCGCATCAGCACGAAGACGTAGACGTCCTTCGCGCGAACCAGCGCGTGGCATCCACCCAGCAGGACGAAGCCTTCATCGCGCACGGCCTTGGCACACGTCATGTACTGCAGCGTGCGGTACTTGTCCCCGATAACAGCTTCGCGTCCGCCGGCCTCGCTCGTCTTAATCTCCTTGGTCACGAGCGTGTGGTAATAGTAGTAGTCTGTCAGTGGGCCACCGCAGCCGTAAGCTTCGAACGACGTGACATAGTCTGGGTGGCGCTCGTCCCGCGGACTGTATTCACTACGGTTGCGGTGCCACTGCACGAGCTGGATCACGCCGTACGCGACCGGATGGCTCACAAAGATGATTAGGCAGACCCAGTGCTGCGCGAAGAAACGTGCCGTGATGTTGCACTCCTGCGCGCGTAGCGGGCACGTCGGCCGGGTTGCCACTACGTAGTGGTCGAGGTCGTAGTCGTTCAGCGACCGCACAAAGAGCGCGAGCGCGCCCAGCATCCACGCCAGCCGCGCCACGTAGTACGAGTCGTTGTTGGCCATGCGCGGCCAGAGCGTCACGGCAGCGCGGACGTCCACTTGATGCATGAGAATGAAACTCACGCCGGCGACGTAAGCGACTTTCTTGACGAACGCATAGTGGAGCGACGGATTGGTGGCCAAGCACGCGATCGAGAAGATCTGGTAGTAGAGCACGTATAACAGCTGAGCCGAGATGATACAGAACGTAGGGAGACGCAAGATCTGAACCACCAAGTGGTAGGACCGCGTCGGCCCGTTGCGAAGCGTCATCGCCAGCATGAACACCAAGAGACCGAGCGACTGGGCCGCCACGGCGACCGTGAACTGCAAACGCGGCAGCGTGATCTTGGCCCCTGCGATGCGGTACAGCGTGATGAAGACGTGCTTACTCCCAGCGAACGGCGCCTGGATCTCAAGCATGTCCGCCAGCGTCGAGCCGCGCACCTCTTGGGAAATGACCCCGTCGAAGCTTTGCACCTTGCTACTCGGCAGCGAGAGCCCGACGCGACCGTCGCCTTTGACGTTGAGGTAAAACATGCGCTGGCGCACGACGCTCGGCAGCGCCATGGCGTCCATGAATTGATTTGCGGCGCCGCGCGCCGACGCCTCAAAGGGCCCGGACAGTAGCCGGCGATCGTCATATCGTGGGTACGCGACGATCTTCTTGCCGTCGATACACGACGGGGGCGCTCGGAGTCCCGTCAGCAAGACTTCTTGCACGTTCTCGATCCACGTGCCAGCCGAGACAAGCGCGCCGACGTCCGCGGGCGTCGTGAGCCCGGCGATGTAGTGGAGCGCGACGAACTCCGAGCCATTGCGGCAGAGTCCGTACGCGCTCACCCGCGCCTGGTGGCCCGTCATGAGGATGCACTCGGTCGGGTTCGCTGGGTCCGCGTTCAAGAGCGTGCACGGGCCAGTTCCAAATGCTGCGTACTCGGCCGGCTCCATGTAGCTGAAGTTAAGGAACCTCGAGGCCGCAGGCTGCGGGAACCAGCTCACGGCCGACTTGTTGCTTTGCATCGCCTTCGTAAACCCGCTGAAAAAGCCGTTGCCCAGGACGTAGGCCCGCGCGAACGACGCGTTCTTCTTCACCAGTAGCCCACTGTTGTCCGTGAGCGTCTCGGCGTCGATCGAGCCGAACATCTGCGGCGCCGACGCGATGCTGAGCGCCGCGTACAGCAGCAGCAGTCCGAGTGTCGCCCACACCACGTGGGTCTCGCCTGGCGGCGGCTTGTCGACGAGCGCGTCGCCGCTTTCCACGAGCGTACTGCGCCGCAGGCGTCGGTAATCCTACGTCACGATGTCGTCCTCCAGCACTCGGATGGCGCTCACGCTGCGGACCTTGGCGTCGCCGGCGCCGATCGCGCGCCGCATTCGCCCGGCGAGCGCCCGAAACGTGTCCCCCAGCGCAGAGTTGCTACTCGTCTCACGCTTCGGGCCGCAGGCCGGTCGAACCACGTCCAGTGAGGCGTCGACGAGGTCGTCCAGGTTCGGAACAGGCTGGCGCGCAGAGGTTGTGGCATGGAATGGAAGCACCGGCGTACCTGCCTCGTGGCCCGCCGAGGGCGTCAGCCGTGCATCGGCGTACTCGTCGAGGAAGTGCGCGGGCGCTGGCGACAGCGATCGAGCCGTCGGGAACACCGCCGAGGGCGTCGGCGAGGCGAGTCGCATCGACCACGCGCTGACTGAGCCAAATGCACGCGGTCAGCGAGGAGATTGGCGTGTGCGCTTGACCGGTCGCCCACGCCTGCCTGGCCTCGTGGATCTCGACGGAGGGCGCGATGAGAATAAAGACAAGAACCCACGCGTCTGGTGGCGTGTACTGGGGAGACCCAGCCTGGATGCTAGATGGTCCATATACCGGACGCCTCGGCTTCCGTAAGAATACTCGACGACCTCTGCTGTTCACAATGTGTTCCGTCCGTATTCGACAACAGAGGCTCTGCCCACACAGTGTCAGTACCAGCCCAGCAGCGTTCCTCGGTGTTTTTATACCCAGTGGATGAACCCGATCCTTCCCCTCAAACGACATCAACACCGTTGCAACTCCGTTGCTCACCTCCTCGATGGCGCCACGACGGCCCTCGCGACCCAGACGGACGGCGCCGCCAGCGCCGCTGCTGCGCGTGCTGACGGACGCGGCGCTGCTGCGCCACGTCGCGTCCTTCCAGCGCGGCATGCCCGTCGCACTCTTCTCGTTCTGGTGCGCGAGCGACGCGACGATCGCGGCGGCCGCGCGTGCGGACCGCAACCTTATCCACGCGCGCCACAGCGAGCTGCTCTCGCGGATCCTGGCGCACAAGGGAAGCGACGTGGCGCGTCTGCTGGACATGTTTGAGTCGATTCGGTACACCGACTACGACCACAAAGGCTTCCTCTGGTCGGCCCCCGATCTCGACCGCGTCGTGCAAGCGGCAGTCGCGCGCCGCCGGATGGATCTGCTCGAGTGGGCGATCGCCCATACTACCGTCGGAGACCCCACAGACGTGACTCGCTTCTGGGGCAACGCGCTGGACGGCTTTGCGGGCGGAGCTATCGGCGACGGCGCGGATACAAGCGTGCTCACGCGGCTATTTGGGGCCGTGCCGCTGCACCAGGACATGGTCAGCTCGCTCTCGTTCAAGTTTCAGCACGTGGCGCTGCTGCGCTGGCTCGACGAGGTCTTTCCGGCAGCTACGCTCCCGCCGACCATGACCGCGCTGGCCGTGCGACGCGGCAACATGCCAGTCTTGCGCTGGCTGTGCGAGCACCGCGCGGCCGACGGCTGCTCGCCATTCGCGTTCGCCGACGCGCTGCGCCGCAACGATCTCCCCATGCTCGAGTACCTGCTCACGCGCCGCATCGACGCGCTCGACTGGCCAAACGCGCGGATCTTGCTGGAGGAGAGCCGCGGGGAGTTGCGCGCGCTCGTGAAGCGGTTTGCGCGCGTGTTTCCGCCCATGCCCGTGGGGTTTGTGCGCGACACGATCGCGTTCCGCGACATTTGCATGCTCACGGCGCTCGCAGACACGGGGCTGCTCTCGAAGATCCCGATCGAACAAGACGCTGCGAGCGGGGATCTCTACATCGTCAAGTGGCTCCACGGCCGAGGCCTTGCGGTAGTCACACGTGAGACCGTGGACCGCGCCGCCGCAAACGGCCACTGGCATGTCGCGCTGTTTCTGCTCGAGAACCGGTTCGAGGGCTGCTCGATGGCCACGCTCGTCGCAGCGGTCGAGACGGGAGTGCTCGAGCTCGTGCAGTTCGTGTACCAGCGCATGCTACTGACGGGATCGTTGAGCGAGGCGTCCGTGGCCGATGTGACCGAGCCGATGGACCGCGCGGCTGCGGCCGGACGCCTCGCGATCGTGCGGTTTCTCCACCGCCGCGGCTTTGGCTGTACGACGGACGCGGTGGACCAAGCGGTCGCCGGTGAACATGACGATGTCGCGGTGTTTCTCCTTACGCACCGAGCTGAAGGCTGCACCTTCACGGACGTACATGGGGCGCTACGCTGCGGCCGCATTAAGCTAGCTCGCGCGATCTACCGTAGGCAGCCGCATGTCTTCGATGCCGCATCGCTCTCCGAGCTGATGAGGCACGTGGCCGTTGGGGATGCCACGGATGTAGACCCACTGGACACGTCTCCGGAAGACACGGGAGAGCGAGCCGAGGCGTTGGCTGAGCTCCAGAGTGAACGGGTGCTGGAGCTGCTCCAAGCGCGCTCTGTGTCGGCGTAGGGCGTTAGGCAGGTTGGGTGCTTGGCATGGTGTATGCACATGGTACTAAATCAAACACCTTGGATGAGGTCGTCGCTCCTGCAAGGACAAAGTGTGAGTTTGCTGCGGCGCCGGGTTCCTATAATGGGACCTCGGTGGGGGGTCCCATCTTGTCGCTGCCAAGCGCAGAGAGTACTCTACTCCCCACCTTGTTCGCACTGTATGCCGCAATAGAGGTATACACATCCTTCTTCATCGCATCCCACCCTCGTCAACCCAAACACAGTTCCACGCGCCCTCGTCCACCATCATCATGGAGAAGACCGAACCGCCACCACCCTCTCCACCACCGCCGCCGCTGCTGCGCGTGCTAACGGACGCGGCGCTACTGCATCACGTCGCGTCCTTCCAGCGCGGCATGCCCGTCGCGCTTTTTACGTTCTGGTGCGCGAGCGACGCGACGATCACGGCGGCCGCACGCGAGGACCGCAACCTCATCCATGCGCGCCACAGCGAGCTGCTCGCGTGGATTCTGGCGCACAAGGGAGGCGACGTGACGCGGCTGCTGGACATGTTTGAGTCGATTCGGTACACGGACTACGACCACAAAGGCTTCCTCTGGGCGTCGCCGCGCGTCGAGCTCGACTGCGTCGTACGCGAGGCCGTCGCGTGCCGCCGTGTGGAGCTGCTGGACTGGGCGATCGCACACAACGCACTCGGCGACACGGCCATCGACATCTGGACCAAAGCTCTCGACGATTTCTCGAGCAATGAGCGTAACGACGACACGCGCGTGCTCACGCGGCTGTTCGAGGCCGCGCCGCTGACCCAGGAATTGGTTACCTCGCTCGCGCTCAAGTTTCAACGCGCAGAGCTACTACGTTGGCTCAGCGACGTGTTCCCGGGGACAACGCTACCACCGACCATGACCACACTGGCCGTGCGGCGAGGCGACCTCGCGTCCGTGCAGTGGCTCTGTGAGCGCCGCGCATCCGACGGCTGCTTGCCTGACGCGCTGACCGAAGCGCTGCACCGCGGCGAGCTGCCTATTCTTGAGTACCTGCTCGCGCACCGCATGGACGTGCTCGACTGGCGGCACGCGCGCATGCTGCTGGAGGAGAGCAGGGGCGAGTCGCGCGAGCTTGTGAAGCGGTTCGCGGCCAAGTTTCCGCCGATGCCTCCAGACTTTGTCCGCCACTCGGTCGCGTTCCACGACTACGCCATCCTCAGCGCGCTCGCGGACACGGGGCTCGTCACCGAGGTCTCAATCGACGACGACGCCGAGATCGGAGACCTGGAGATCATTGAGTGGCTCCACCGCGAAGGACTGGCGACAGCAACGCCGAGTACGGTGGACTGCGCCGCGGTGAACGGCCACTGGCACGTCGTGCTCATCCTGCTCGAGCACCGCCGTGAGGGCTGCTCGATGACCACACTAGTCGCGGCGGTGGACACGGGCCTTCTCGAGCTCGTGCAATTCGTATTCGACCACATGCCAACACAAACAACGTCGCTCGCCGATGAGACCGAGCCGATGGACCACGCGGCTGCGGATGGACGCCTCGCGATCGTCAAGTTCCTCCACCACCGCGGGTTTGGCTGCACGACGAGCGCCGTGGACCGAGCGGTCGCCGAATTTCACGCCCAGACCGCGATGTTTCTGCTCACGCGTCGCACCGAAGGCTGTACCGTCGCGGCCGCGCGTGGTGCGCTACGCACCGGCCGCGTCGAGCTGGCACGTGCCATCTACCGGAAGCAACCACAGCTTTTCGACACGGATTTGCACGCTGAGCTCACGCGCCACGGAGCCATTGACGAAGTGCCGGACGTCGAGCCCCTGGATACTGCTCCAAACTACGCCAGCGAGACCCGAGCACCGTCGGAGCTCCAGAGCCAGCGCGTGCTGGAGCAGCTCAAGGCCCGGTGCGTCCTGGCCGCGCGGACCATGTGGATTTGATTGCGAGCCGTCAGTATTCAGTACATATGGGCTGGGTCTCACCCGTGGAAAATGGCCGCAGCCTTTCTCTGTGTGTTTGCAATGACCGTGTCCCATCGTGTGTGACCTGGAGCGGTTCAACCGCGCGCTGATGCGTGGCCACGCACGGGGAGAGACGGAGGATGACGGAGCCAGCGTGGCGATGGGAATGTTGGTGTGGCCAGGCGCCAAAGCCCGGCCATCAAGCCAGACGCAGTCACACGGTGGATCCGTCAGTCACCCATAGTGGATCCCTTCGTATCCGGACAAACGTATACCTATTCCCATGGTGTGACTCATATCTCACCCATGATTATCCGGATGAAGTATACTGGTCGGTCTCTTTTGTGGACATGCGCCACGATCTTGAAGTCGCCGGTGGTCCTCACCGGACGGCGTTGGACACGAGTCCCATCCGCCGCCCACACCCAACGCGCTTGTGGTCGAGGGGATGGCGACCAGAGACCGCGCGGGTGCGCCGACGCGCATGCGAAAAACGCTCCATCTCGACCGAAATTTTCAGAAGACCCGGCGTCGCCGCCGGATCGTCTTTTCCTCGTTCTCTCTCCCGCCGCCCGACAAGGCGTCGCCCCTGCGCTGATCGGCGATCAGCGATCGCTCGCCACTGTGGAAATTTTGCGGCGCGCGACACCTGGAATCCCCGGCCTCATCGACTCCAACCGACCATGCGCTGCCCCTCCGCTGCGCTGCTGATCGCGCTCGCCTCGATGGGCGCGGCGCACGCGACGGCCGCGAACGTGCGTGGCGGCTCCTCCTCCTCGTCTTCATCCTCTGGGTCCGGCGCCGTCGAAGTTATGTTGCCCGTGTGCCGCTCGACCAGCGCAGCCGCGGTGATCTCGATGGGCACAACCGGCGCAGCGTCCTGCTACGACAAGACCGCGTTCGCATTCGCCAACGTCTCGGCGCGGCTGGACAAGCAGTACGCGCAGGAAATTTGCGACTCGCCATCGTGCCGGCTCGTGTACGAGGCCGCCGCGACGCGCGCGCCCGCGAGCGACTGCCTGCTCGACAACGGCGTGCTGCTCTGGGAGGACGTGCTGGACGTGCTCACGCCGTTCTGCAACCAATCGATCGAAATGGCGAGCAACGGTTCGAGCTCGGGCTCCTCCAACGGCACGGATTACTACCTTGGCGGTAGCCAGGATCCATCCGTGTACCTGCCGACGCGCGCGCCGGACTCTGGAAGCAACACGACTATCGCGACGATCGTGAGCATCACCGTCGGCTCGCTGCTCGCGTTCATCGTCGTCGTAGTCGCCGTCGTGTGGTACAAGCGCCAGAGCCTGCGCGATCTGCGCCGCCATGCGTACGCGGATCCGCTCGTGGAGCAGAAGCCGCGGCTGGGCGGCGGCATCTTCAATGCCAACTTTGCAAGCCGCATGCGCTTCCAGCGGAGCAGCCAAGGCTCGCGTACGACTCACACGGCAACTACCAACTCGTCCGGCGAAGGCGGCGTCGTGAACGCCGTCCCGTTGCGGCCGCTACAGCAGACGTTCCACGGCGACACGCTCTGGAGCGACCAGGAGCTGCTCGCGCGCCACATGCGCGCTGAGGACATTGAAGACATCCGCGTGATCGGCAACGGCGGCCACGGCGTCGTGTACCTCGTGCGCCACCGCGGCAGCCGGCTGCTCGCGTCGAAGCGGCTCGTGCAAGACCACATCACGCGCGAGAAGACGCGGCTGCTCATCGCCGAGATCAAGCTCGTCGCCAAGCTCGAGCATCCGTGCATCGTACAGTTTGTCGGCGCCGCGTGGACCACCGAGTCGGACCTCCAGGCGCTGTTCGAGTACATGCCCAACGGCGACTTGTGCACGCACTTGGCCAAGACGAGCCAGCCGGACGAGCGCGAGCAGTGGGACCTGGTCAAGCTCAAGATCGCGATGGACATTGCCGAGGCGCTCGTGTACGTCCACTCGTTCGCGCCGCCGCTCGTGCACCGCGACCTTAAGTCGCGCAACGTGCTGCTGGACGAGAACATGCGCGCCAAGCTGACCGACTTTGGCGTCTTGCGCTTCTACTCGACCAACAACACCATGACCACGGGCATCGGCACAAGCCGCTGGCTCGCGCCCGAGGTTATGGCTGGCGGCGGCACGTACGACCAGAGCTGCGACATCTACTCGCTCGGCATCGTAATCTCGGAGCTCGACACGCACCGGCTGCCGTTCGCTGGCCTGCGGATGCCGTCGGGAAACCCGATGCCCGAGATGTCGATCCTCCAGCTCGTGAGCCAGGGCCGATTGCAGCCGGCGTTCCGCGACTCGTGCCCTGAAAGCCTGCGCGCGATCGCGCTGCGGTGCGTGGCGTTCGACCCAAAGGACCGGCCGAGTGCGATTGAAGTCTCGTACGCACTCCGAACCATTGCCAAGAAGGAATTTGGTATGTGAGGTATGGCGTGCTTTGTATGTTCGTGAGTGAAGCGATTCCAATTACCGGTATTATCTAGTACAGCATGTATGAACACACCTGAAGTGAACACTATTCAGTACTCTCCTAGTTGGCCTGGAAACGAATGCACCAACACCCTAGAGGAATACGTCTGCGTCCCAGTCAATCTCCAGCAAAAAGTTGATCGTCCCGCTGCACTCCTCGAGGTCCGCCAGATCCACAAGCGCAGGCCGAGGCTTGAACAGCTCCGGATGCCACTCGTGGAGTCGCTCCAGCGAGGCGACGTCGTTCGTGCGAGCCGCATAGTCGATAATACCGATGAATGGCAAAGCCCTTCGCACACCATTGCAGCCTTCAAGGCAATCGAGAACCCCACCATCCAATCCGCAGTCAGCGACGTCAACCTCATCTCCCTTGTCCCTCCAGTTCAGCTCTCGGCACGCCTCTGGGAACTTCTCAGCCAGCCATTCGGCAACATCGAACTGTTGGTAGTATACTGCCTCGCTGAGCAGCGTCGGATTGACAGGCATGCCAGCGTTCGCGAACAGCCACTCGAGAATCGCCTTCTCACCTACACGAGTCGCAGTAACCTGTGCAGACGCGAAGCTGAGGGGGTTGATGCCAAAATCAGAGCGGGAGATGAAAGGTTTCTCTTCTTGCGGCTCGGGTGTGCGTGGTTGCAAGTTGCGGATTACTTGAAGCATATTCATGTCTCGATTGTGGATGGCCCGGACAGCGCATGTGGATGAGAAATGCCCCTGGCTGTAGCGGTCCACATACCAGTTTTGGAAGAGCATTTGGACCTCCCTTGTTGGTATTTGGGTCTCGTAGAGCAGTGGGTGCAACATCCGCTGATGTGAACTGGTTGCGCTCGTGTTCTTCTCAGAGTACGTCAAAATCGCTTCCAATGCCTCTCGCCACACGGCGCTATCGCCGCTTTCGAAGCTCGCCGCGCCCTCCAACGCCAGATGCCGCAAGTCCGATCGCCCCAACTTGTCCACAACGAACCGGATCGTGCGCAGCTCGAGCTCCTTGCCGGCTTCAAACATCACACGCTCCACAACACTCCCCGCTACTTCAGGGAACTCGTCGCGCAGCGACATAAAGATCTCGAACGCGCCACGAAGAAGCAAATCAAATAACAAATCGGCACCAAAGAGGTGCGGAAAGTACTTGAAGAGCAGTTGGACAACGTCCAAGTGGTGCTTTTGTAGTGCGCGACGGATGCCATCTGACGTGCAACCTTCTTTGCGGTGCTCACACAGAAACTTGACGACCTTGAGGTGACCTTTCCGTGCGGCATTATCGATGGCGTCCGTTGTACAGCCTTCCGACCGCTTCTCGTGGAGAAATCGAACAATACGCAACCGGCCACGAGCAGCCGCCACATCCATCGCCTTGGAAGTACACCCGGCCTTGGAATGGTCATGCAAGTACCGCAGCATTTCGAACGACCCATGAGCTGCGACGTTGTCCATTGCTTGCGCCGAGCAGCCTTCGCCTCGATTCTCGAAGAAAAAACGAACGCATCCCATGTCACCTGATTCCACCGCTGCATCTGCGGCGCGTGTCGTACAGCCTTCATCACGGTTGATGTGCAAGAACTCGACGACGTCCCAGCGAGCCCTCTCAGCCGCAGCGTCCATTGCCTCGGTCGTGGCTTGGGCCAGGCCTCGCTCGTGCAGGAACTCGAGCCCGGCAAGTCCCTTCCATAACGCAGCATCATCGATCGAAATGGGCTCGATCGTGTTGATTGTCCCAGACGCAAGCATCGTTTCCAACTTATCCGTGAAACCCAGCCGCAAAGCGTCCACGAAGGCTTCTTGACGCGCCGAGGCAAACTTGAGGGGATACCTGTTCACGATTTCCTGAATAGGGATGGTCGAGTCCAGCAGGAGCGTCGTGGCAAATGAGGTGTGGATGGGACACTTGGTGATTAGTAGCTCCAACGCCTCGTAGCGGCGATCTCGGAGAGCGTCGATAAACACCACGGCCTCGACGTTAGTGGTATGAGGGTGGTCCAGTAGAAGTTGAGCACTGGGAGGTCCTGATCGATCACGGCCGTGGATGCAAGTGCTTCAGGAAACACGATCGTCGGGTACCGGCTTGTGATCCACTGCAAAAGTGGAACTGTGGGTTTGAACAGCGCAGTCGGTATCAGCTCCAGAGCCATGGATTCTTGGAGGGGTTGGACATGCTCGAGCAGATCCAGCACGGCGAAGTCATCTATCTTAGGAGCGCTCCTAACAGCTTCGCGCCACAATTCGTTGGGCTCGGAGAAGCCCATGCCGTTGGCGAGCATCCACTGCAGGATATCGACGTTGTTGTATTCGGCAGCGACGAGGTCGAGTCGCCTAAGGTCAGGCACGCGCCACTCGTGGTTGTCGGAGAATCGGCTCCGCTCGATCAGCTCGAGCTGACGCGGCTCTCCGAACCGGACGATAAGCTTGATCAAGTTGGTCACGTCGTCCCGGTTAATGGGACCGTGCGATGGCTTGGGGTCGTGGCGCAGCCAGAACTCGCGCAGCGCCATGGGGATGCCGCCCTGGAAGGAGCTGATGTGCTGGGCGAGCCACGGGTCCGACAGAACGCGGATCGCGTTCGTCGGAGGCGCTTCGGCGGTCATCGGGGCCTTCGGCGTGGGGCTATCGAGATGTGCGCGTCGTCGCGCAGGAGGAGAGGAAGTGACGGGCAACGGGCTTGTGCGTGTTTGGGAGACTCAGCGGCGCGCAGGGGTGTGGTTGAATGACGTCATCTGGGCCGGAAGAGACGCCAGGGATGAATATCGGATGACCAAGGATATTCGATACCAAAAGGAGTACGACAATATATATCCAGGAAAATAGTAATTACATGATATCTGTTATGCAAGGTGATGAGATACTAGGTTCACCACGCTCTGTACCCACTGTTGAGGGATCGGGGACCTCGTCCTCCATCCTGGATGCCTTGTTTTGGAGGTAAACTGACCCCTTCTAGCGCATTCTCTGATCCAGTGGTGGCACCGGCCACTGGCACGCAGTCTCGGTACTGTAGATCACCAACGAGTGAACAGCCTGACGTCAAGTGATGCAGCTCGTGCCGCTGACTGACAGGGCCAGGCCAAGCGAGCTGAAGGAGACTGCAGAAACGCAGTCTTTTTGTGCTGGCGGTGGCTCTTCCAGACAAGGTACGTCCATCCGCCCGAAATCCATGGAACTACGCGATCAGGGGCGAAATGAAAAGATGTTGGAAATGCCGATCTCGATCGCAACCCGGTTTACAACAATCTCTGGTTCGCACTTGCCAATCTGAAGCGTCCTATCCAGATAGATTAGTTGCCATCGAAAGTACATAGGACTCCCACCCGATCTCCAGCAAAACGTTGATCATCTCACTGCATTCTCTGACGTCCGCCAACTCCACGGATGCAGGACTCGGTGTTAGGATGAGGCTCTTGATACATAGTACCGGTACGTACAACGAGTCTGAATAAACGTACCGAACCGTAAATCGGAACACCATCTTGAACTTCTACCTGTCTTCTTATAAGTGCAGCAGCAATCTAGATAAAGACATCAGCCTCCCAGCCAATCTCCAGCAAAAAGTTGATCGTCCCGCTGCACTGTTCAAGATCTGCCAGATCCACAAGTGCAGGTCGAGGCGTGAACAGCTCCGGATGCCACTCGTGGAGTCGCTCCAGCGACGCGACGTCGTTTGCGCGAGCCGCAAAGTCGATGATACCCGCAAATGGCACCATGTTCCGCACAGTCTCGCAGCTTTCGAGCCAGTCGAGCACTCCAGAGTCTAATCCACAGTCAATGAACCCATTCTCATCGCCCTTATCGCTCCAGTCCAGCTCTCGGCACGCCTTTGGGAACTTCTCAGCCAGCCACTCGGCGATCTCGAACTGTTGGAAGTACACGGCCTCGCTCAGCAGCGTTGGTTCGACAGGGATGCCGGCGCTTGTGAGTAGCCACTCGAGGATCGTCTTTTCACCGAGACGAGTGGCAGTGGCTTGAGCGTGTTTGAAGCTGAGGGGATCGATGCCGGAATCAGAGCAGGAGATGAAAGGCTTCCCGTTACGCAGCTCGGGGGTGTGTAGCTGCAAGTTGTGGATCATGTGCAGCATCTTGATGTCTCGATTATGGATAGCCCGGACGGCGCACGAGGACGGGAAATGGCCTTGCTTGTAGGGATCCTCATACCAGCTTATGAAGACCATACGGACCTCGCTTGTTGGGATATCGGGCTCGTAAAGGAGCGGATGAAGCACCCTGTGATGAGAACTGGTCACTTGCATCTTGTTTTCTGCCTGCTTCATGATCGTTTCTAGCGCTTCTTGCCACTGAGCGCTATTACCGTTGACGTAGCTTGCAGCACCTTCCAACGCCACATGCCGTAGGTCAGATCGACCCAACTCGTCCAGAATGAACCGGATCGTGCGGAGCTCGAGCTTCTTGCCGGCTTCAAACATCGCACGCTCCACAACGCTGCCCGCTTCTTCAGGAAACTGGTCACGTAGCTTCATGAAGATGTCGAACGCGCCTCGAAGCAGCAAATGGAATAGTAAGTCGCTGCCGAATAAATGCGGGTAATGCTCGTACAGCACGCGGACAATGTCGAAGTGATGTTTTTTTAATGCCCAGCGGACCGCGTTTGAAGTGCATCCTTCTTTGCGGTGTCCACACAGGAACTTGACGACCTTGATGTAACCGGCCCGTGCCGCGACGTCGATGGCGGCCGTCGTACAGCCTTCTGATCGATTCTCATGAAGAAACTGAACAATACGTAAGCGACCACGAGCTGCCGCCACGTCCAAAGCCGTCGTAGTACATCCGGCCTTCGAGTGTTCGTGTAGGTACCGAAGCATATCGATGGACCCGCGCGCTGCGACTTGATTCATTGCGGCAGCCGAGCAGCCTTCACTTCGGTTCTCGAGGAAGAAACGAACGCATCCCATGTCACCAGATTCCACCGCTGCGTCGGCCGCGCGCGTCGTGCAGCCTTCGGTGCGGTTGGTGTGCAAAAATTCGACGACGTCCCATCGGTTCTTCTCGGCGGCAAGGTCCATCGCCTCGGTCGTAGCTTGGGCCAAGCCGCGCTGGTGCAGGAACTCGAGTCCAACGGTTCCTTCCCATGACGCAGCGTCGTCGATCGAGATGGGCTTGGTGGTATCGACTGTCCCAGACGCAAGCAGCGTTTGCATATTGTACGTGCGACCAGCACGTACAGCGTCCATAAACACTTCATGATGCGCCACAGCAAACTTGAGAGGATACCGGCTAACGATCTCCTGAATACGCGCCGCCGGGTCGAGCAGGAGCGTCTTGGCAAACCCGCTGTACACGGGGAGCTTAGTGATTAACAGCTCCAAAACGTCAAAACGGCCATAGCGATGCGCGTCGATAAACACCTCGACGTCGACATGGTTAGTATACGGGTGGTCGAGTAGAAAGTTGAGTACTGGGAGGTCCTGATCGATCGCGGCCACAGACACCAGTGCCGAAGGAAACGCAATGGTCGGGTACCGTCTTGTGATCCATTGCAGAAGCGGAACCGTGGGCTTGTACAGCGCATTCGGAATCAGCTGCAGAGCTCTGGCTTCCGCAAGTGGACAGATACGCTCCAGCAGCTCCAGCACGGCGAAGTCGTCTTTCCTAGGGGCGCTCCGAACGGCTTCGCGCCACAGCGCGTTGGGCTTGGAGAAGCCCATACCGTTCGCCAGCATCCACTGCAGGATATCGACGTTGTTGTACTCAGCAGCGATGCGGTCAAGACGCCGGAGCCGAGGCACGCGCCACTCGCGGTTCTCGTAGAATCGGCCTCGCTTGATCAGCTCGAGCTGACGCGGCTCTCCGAACCGGACGATAAGCTTGATCAACTCGGTGACGTCGTCCCGATTGATGGGACCGCGCGATCGCTTCGGGTCGTGACGCAGCCAGAACTGGCGCAGCGTCACGGGGATGCCGCCCTGGAAGGAGCTGATGTGCTGGAAGAGCGACGGGTCAGACAGCACGCGGAACGCCATCGCCGGCAGCGTCTCGGTGGTCATCGGACGCGTCTGCAGTGCGGGAGCGCGTCGCGCAGGAGCCGACGCGGCCACCTCCAACAAGTGTGCGTGTCAATGGGGAGTCTGAGCCGCGCTGCGGGGTGTGATTGGATGATTCCCCGCCGACCAAGTGAGCCACAAGAGGCGCGAGGGCCATTTTTGGACCTGATATATCGGATGAACAAGGGTGTTAGATACCAAATAAAGTATATTCTTTACTCAATGAACCGTTTTGTTATCAAAGGTTAATCGAAGATAAGGTCCTCGAGTCACTGTACCCACCAATATATATGGTTTAGGAGGTATTTGAGCCCTTATTAGTGCATACCCTTATCCAAAGGTACATCACAATATCAGTAGATAGCGCCGAAGGGATGGACAACTGTTGTCCATCCCTTCGCGCTATCTACAGATATTGTCAAGTTATTGCCAAGTTACTTGGCATTCGATCACTCAAGTGATCACTCATGTGGTGTCGCCGGTTCCTCAACCAACTGGGCCAGGCCCAGCGAGCTAACGTAGGCTACTGAAAGTCAGTTTTGTCGATGTCTTTACGGTGGCTCTGCCCACACAAGTCACGTCCATCCGCCCAAATTCCATGGAGATGATAGAACGAAATCCACGATGAGCGGCGAGAGGCGAAGTCAAAATGATGTCGGAGCTGACTAACTCGATCGCAACCACTTTTACGACGATCTCTGGGCGGCATTTGCCAACTTGAAGCGTCTTCTCCACACTGATTAGTTGCCGCCGAAAAATACATCGGCCTCCCACCCGATCTCCAGCAAAAAGTTGATCGTGTCACTGCATTCTTTGATGTCCGCCAACTCCACGAGCTCAGGTCGTGGTGTGAACAGCTCTGGATACCACTCGTACAGCCGCTCCAGTGACACGACGTCGCTCTTCCGACCCGCGAAGTCGATAATACCAGCGAAAGGTAGAGCCGTTCGCACAGCGTCGTGCCGTTCGAGCCAGTCGAGCAGTCCATCGTGCAGTCCGTAATGGTGGTCCTCGGTATCAAACCCATTTGCCTTCCTTGTCCAATCCAGGTCCGTACATGCCGTTGGAAACTTCTCCAGCAACCATTGGGCAAGCTCGAACTGGTGATAGTAGATGGCCTCGCCGAGCAAGGTGTGCTCAATCGGAAGATCGATGCTCGTGAGCAGCCACTCGAGGATCTCTCTGTTGCCCAAACGAACAGCTGCGGCTCTAGCACCTTCAAAGCTGATTTGGTTTTGGAAGATATTGAAGTCGGAGACGAAGGGATCCCCGGCGCGCGGTTCTGTCGTGCCTGGTGGCAAATCTCGAATCGCTTGGAGCAGTTCCAGATCCTGATGGTAGATGGCCCGAACTGCCCATGTGGACGGAAAATGGCCTCGGGGGTATGTGTCTTCGCGTTGCTTGTTGAAGAGCATCCAAACCACCCACGTAGGCGTTCGCGTATCCAACAAGAGTGGATGAAGCAAGCGTTGGGACGACCTTGTCGAATTTATTCCGGCTTGCGAAGATGCTGCGACTGTGCGTAGCGCTTGTAGCCACTTGGATCTGTCACCACTTTCGAGGTTCGCTGCACCTTCGAACATCATCTCCACCAGGTCCGATCGTCCCAACTCGTTCAGAATGAACCGGATCGTTCGAAACTCAAGCTGCTTGGCAGCTTCAAACATCACAGGCTCCACGACACTATCGGCCTCTTCAGGGAACGCATTGCGAAGCGTCATGAAGATCTCAAACGCGCCACGAAGCAGCAGTTGAGACACCAACTCGGAGCCGAACACATGCGGGTAGCGTTCGTACAGCACGTGGACGACATATAAGTGGTGGTTCTCGAGAGCCGCCTGGATACCCGCCAGTGTGCATCCTTCGGCACGGTGCTCACACAGAAATTTGACGACCTCGAGATGACCGCCACGTGCAGCGTTGTCGATGGCGGCTGTCGTACAGCCTTCATGTCGGTGCTTATGAAGAAACTGAACAACGAGTAGACGCCCGTGTGATGCAGCGGAGTCCATGGCGTTGGGCGTACACCCGACCTTGGAGTGGTCATGAAGACACTTAAGCAGCTCCATAGATCCGTGTACTGCCGCCCAGTCCATTGCGGCAGCCGAGCAGCCTCCTGAGCGATTATCGAGGAAGAAACGAACACACCCCATGTCACCAGATTTGATCGCCGCATCCGCCGCGCGTGTGGTACAGCCTTCGTCGCGGTTAGTGTGCAAGAACTGAACGACATCCCACCGGTTCTTCTCCGCTGCAAAGTCCATCGCCTGGGTCGTGGCCTGGGCCAGGCCGCGTTCGTGCAGGAACTCGAGCCCGGCGAGTCCCTCCCATGTCGCAGCTTCGTCGATCGAGATAGGCTTTGTGGTATCGACTGCTCCGCCTGCAATTAGCGTTTGCATCTGGGTGGAGCTTCCAGCGCGAACGGCGCTGAGAAACTCGCGTTGACGCGCTGAAGCGAACGCTTCGGGGTACTTGCTCGCGATTTCTTGTACACGTGGCGTGGTGTCGAGCATCACTCTTTCCGCAAAGGCACCAGCAACTGATTTGGGGCACTTCGCGACCACAAGCTCCGAGACATCGTATTTTTCGTCGCGGTGAGCGTCGATTAATACTTGAGTTGCAACGCCGCTACTGTGTGGTTGTTCCAGCAAATATGCAAGCTCAGCAACGTCTCCGTCCGCAGCGGCGGCCTTTGACAAAGTCGCCGGAAACACGGCACTCGGATACCGAGTCTTGATCCAGCGCAAAGCCGCGATCTTTGGCTTGTGCAGCGCGTGTGAGAGTACGTCAGATTCTGTGAGTGGGTAAACCTGATCGAGCAATGACAGCACAGCACAGTCGTCTTCGCTTCAGACGCTCTGCACGGATATTCGCCACAGCTGTTGGGGATCGGAGAGCGCCATGCCCTTCGCGATCATCCATTGCAGGAAGTCAGCGCGATTCTCCCCGGCAGCGATGCGGTCAAGGTGCTGGAATCGAGGCACGCGCCATTGGTTGTTCTCGTACAGCCGGCCCGACCGGATCAGCTCGAGATGACGCACGGTGCCGAACCTGGCGACAAGCTTGGTTAGCTTGGGAATATCCATCTGCTTGCTGGGACCACGCGACGACTTCGGGTTATGGTGGAGCCAGATCTGGCGCAGCTCGACGGCGATGCCGCTCTGGAAGGAAGAGATGTAGCGCAAGAGCCACGAGTCAGTCACGACGCGGAGCGCCGACGCGCGCGTCGCCCTCTCTTGAGGCTCCGGGGCGCGGGTCGCGGGCGCTGGCGCGTCACACGGGAGTGGCGAGGACGGGGACGGCGGGGCGGAGGGCGGCGGCGAGTCCATGGCGCGTCGGAGGGAGCGAAATCGCGGAAAGCTGCGCCGCGCACCGAGCGTTATTGTTGGGTGTGCATGATTCCCCGTAATGTGTCACTACAGTAGGCGTGGTTGGGGGAAAGCCAAACCTTCAATAACGCATGTGTGAGTGATTGTTCAAAACTATTCCGAGACCTTCAGTTTGTTGAACGACCTGAAAGATTTGATATCCTTGTGTTGGCATGGTTGGGTCGCGAAGGAGAGTCGGTCTCCGAGCTCCTGGATCGAGGTCACACGGAAGTAGCCATCCAGGGGTGGGCAACAAGCTGCCGTCACGTGATGAGTTTTGTCCATAGTAAAAGAGCGCATTTGCAGAGCAAGTACTCCAAGTAACCTCAAGGAAAAATTATGCACCACACATGTATGCGGTACGTACTGCCTATCAACAAGATGAAGGAGACGAGTGCGCACTACCATTCTTCCATGAACACGTCCGGATCCCAACCGATCTCCAGCAAAAAGTTGATCGTGCCGCTGCACTCTTCGTGGTCTGCCAACTCCACCAGCGCACGCCTCGGCGTGAACAGTTCCGGATACCACTGGTGCAGTCGCTCCAATGACTCGACATCGTTCTGTCCAGCTGCAAAGTCGATGATTCGAACGAAAGGTAAAGCCTTGCGTACAGCGTCATGACTCTCCAGCCAATCGAAAAGATCTTGCTGAAGTCCACAGTCAACTGAACGGGCCTCCTTTCCCTTCTGGGCCCAATCCAAGTCCGTGCAAGCCGCCGGGTACTTCTCAAGCAGCCACTCAGCAAGTTCAAACTGGTGGTAGTACAGAGCCTCACCGAGCAGAGTGGGCTCGATTGGAAGATCGACGTTGCTGAGCAGCCAGTCGACGATGTGTTGGTGACCCAAGCGAATAGCCACAGCACGAGCTCCTTTAAAGCTGAATGGATCGATGAGGAAATGAGAGAGGAAATGAACCACATCGCGTGGCTCGGTCGTCCCGGCTGGCAAATCTCGAATGGTCTTGAGTACTTCCAAGTCCTGATGATAGATGGCAAGTACCGCCCATGTTGACGGAGCTGGTCCGTGACGAATGACATCCACATCGATGTACCATTTGTTAAATATCCGTCGCACCACCCACGTCGGCGCTCGTGCATCTCGCACGAGTGGGTGCAGCAGCCGCTGGGGCGAGCCGGCCGTATCCATTCCAGCATCTGAGGACGTTGCGACTGCCTGGAGCGCCTCCTGCCACGTGGCTGTGTCACTGCCATCAATGTTCGTAGCGCCTTCCAATGCCGATCCCATCAAGTCTGTTCGCCCCAACTCCTGCCGAATAAACCGGATTGTGCGCAACTCGAGCTGCTTGCCAGCTTCAAACATCACAGAGTCGACAACACCCCCAGCTTCTTCGGGGAATTCTTCGCGCAACTTCATAAAGATCTCGAACGCGCCGTGCAGTAACAAGGCGGATAATAACTCGGCGCCAAAGAGGTACGGATAGTGCTTGTATAGCACCTGGACAACTTCCAAGCGGTGCTTCCCAAGCGCTCCCCTAATTCCCGCCAGTGTGCACCCTTCAGTACGGTTTTCACACAGGAACTCGACGACCTTGAGGTGACCGCCACTTGCAGCGTTGTCGACGGCCGCCGTTGTGCAACCTTCTGACCGAAATTTGTGCAGGAACTGGACCACTCGAAGCCGACCACGAGCGGCCGCCCAATCCATCGCCTTGGAAGTGCATCCAGCCTTGGAGTGGTCATGCAAATACCGCAGCATCTCCATCGATCCCTGTGCAGCTACCATGTCCATCGCATCCGTCGAACAGCCTTCACTTCGGTTTTGAAGAAAGAAGCGCACGCATCCCATGTCACTAGATTTCACTGCTGCGTCTGCCGCGCGCGTTGTGCAGCCTTCGGTGCGGTTGATGTGCAAGAACTCGACGACGTCCCATCGGTGCTTCTCGGCAGCAAAATCCATCGCCTCAGTCCTAGCTAGCGCGATACCGTGTTTATGGACGAATTCAAGGCCAGCGAGTCCCGTCCAAGATGCGGCGTCATTGATCGAGATGGGTCCAGTCAAGTCCAGTGATCCTGCTGTGTACAAGTCCGCCATGCCGTCGGAATCACCAGCTCGCACTTTTTCAAGAAATGCTTCTCGCCGAGCTGATGCGAACGCGGCAGGATGTCGGCTTACGATCTCTTGGATACGCGGCGTGCTTTCGGCTAGTAGTTCCCTCGCAAAGTTGGTGATGATCGATCTGGGACACTTGGCAATCAGAAGCTCCAAGACGTCGTGATGCTCCTCCCGGTATGCCTTCCTAAGTGCTGCTGTGTCGACATCGTTGGTAAACGGGTGGTCCAGGAGAAACTCGAGCACAGCCAGGTTTCGGTCTGCAGCGGCCTCTGACGGAACTGTCGCCGGAAACACCACGGCCGGATACCGGCTCGTGATCCACTGCAACAACGGAACCGTCGGTTTGAAGAGCGCCTCTGGAATGAATCGGAGCGCGTTCTCTTCGGTGAGTGGACAAGCACGCTCAAGAAACTCCAACATGGCGAAGCCGTCTTTGCTGCGCGCGCTCTGGATGGCTTCTCGCCACAGACCATTTGGCTTGGACAGCGACATGTTGTTCGCGAGCATCCATTCGATGATATCCACACGGTGGTTGCCAGCAGCCGTGCGTGCAAGTTCCTGGAATTGAGGCACACGCCACTCGTCGCTCTCGTGGAAAAGGCTCGACTTGATCAGCTCAAGATGGCGCACCGAGCCGCTTTCGACCACGAGCTTGATCAACTGTGTGATGTCGTCACTATCAATGGGCCCACTCGACGGCTTGGGGTCATGGTGAAGCCAGAACTGACGCAGCGCCACGGGGACGCCGCCTTGGAAGGCGCTGATGTGCTGGAACAGCCACGGGTCCGCCACGACGTGGAACGCCGCGCGGGCTGTGTCACGCGGCGGGAGAGCGGGCGTGGCCGTCACCAGCGCCGTGCGCCGCCACGAGCACGACGGCGACCGAAAGGAAGGCCGTGAGGAGTGCATGACGCCACTCCACTTGCGCTACAGACGGCGAGCGGCCGAGTGCGCTCCAAAGAACAAAGAACGCTCGCCCAGAGCGCCGAGTCCATGATTCATCCTGAGATGAGTCACAACGGACGAACCCAACGTTCTGACCTCCCCGTAGAACTTGATAATATCCAGATTCTATGCACAGGTATGTGGATAAACTGTCATAGTGCATGAAGGAGTGATGGTATAATTGTCTGTGAATAGAAATGAGCAGATCTAGAGACCTTTATGAAATCGTACAAATGTCGACAACCTGTCGACATTTGTACGATTTCATAAATGTCGGACAAGCCCACATAGTTTCTTCGCGCCACGTCGAGTTGTCACCAAGAAATCGGCATATATTTGAAGAAAGTCGTCAGCAATCCACCACTGCTGTTACAAAGACAACGTTGACGCGCGTCCCAAGGAGAAGTTGATTCTTCTGTTGGCATGTCAGCAAGAACTAGGTTACACTCCGTCAAGGTCGACTCTACGCGCGGATCCTTGTCGCAGTATCCGACCTCCTGCCGAAATGAAACGATACCCTCCGCGTCGCGTTGACCTTTGCGCGTGGCATCAAGCTCCAGGAGTTTCAGCTGCGCCACCACAAGCTCAGGAAAACGCGCGAACTACCATCGCAGCCATGTGGACGATCGGACGAATATCAAGTGCGACGCGTGCGTTTTCGTGTGCCTCGAGCCACTCCAGCAGACCGCTTATTACGGCATTCATGTGTGTGAATCGTTTCTTACAGTTTTGGGCTTCCCGTTGCCGTGAAGTTGCGGTGCTATGCTAATGCTAAAATAGATGCTAAGAGGAGGTTGTGTGGACGCTCGAGTCGTCCAGACTTGAAGTTGGTGTCTGCTGAGGGGTGCAGGGATCTCCAGTTGTGGGCGAAGTGAAGCGTAGGCAGTGTCGTTGGTGAGCTGACCCAGTTGATCATGAAACTTTCCAGCAGCTCGACGTCGGCGTGAGCGGATGTGCGCTGCAAACATACCGAGAAACCGGTTGTGTCGGGTGAGCTGTGACGGGGGGGCGATGGCGTCGAACACGCGGCCGTTTCTGTCTCGCCAAACTTGGTGCAGGAGGAGGCAGCTTGCAACGTGCCACAAGATGACGATGCCGTTTTGGTGGTCGCTGAACTGTGGGCGAGCGCGCACGGTATACGGCAAAATGAGAGTCTGCCACGGCAGTTGGCCGTGAAGGAGTGTTGACCATGCCGTCCACTGGGTCCGATACAATTCTTGGACGGGAGCACATTCAAGAAAAAGGTGGCGATCCGTCTCAATCACTCGGCAGCCTTCATGCGAGCATATACGCGCGGCATTCGAGCCATCTCGATCTCGCCATAGGCGGCTTCCTGTGGGAAGTAGCTTCAAAGCTAACCTGGCGTGCACATCCCGTACGACGTGCACATCCCGTACGACGGGCGTGACCGCCCTGCTTATCGATCTGAGCCGTCGGACGTGGTCTCTTGGTGTTGTACCGGAAGCGAGACCGTGGTCCGTGAACGGGTGGTCGCGTCGCAGCTGCGGGACTAGCGACGTGATGATGCGGAAGCAGCTGAGCTTCGGGATGTTTGGGAAGAAGACCCAGTTGTCTCGACTTTGGAGCCCGCGTCGGGGCAGCAAGTACTGTGGAGCCAGGGGTACAGAATTACCGGTACTGCAAAACATTACATATAAGCGACGGCCATGTTTCCCGTCTTAACTATACTTTTCGAAAATGCTGTATAGTGGAATCAAGTCAAGAATTGGTGTCGCTTATAAATTTCGCCGCTTATAAGTAATGTTTTGCAGTAACGTTATACACTTGAGCTCAGTTGACCATCATTCATAAACCGACGACAGACGGTCACGACTTGTGACTCATAAAGTGGGCACCCAACGTGTGATACAAGCCCTCCGACGGCACCATGGGGCGGGAAGCGCCACTTGGTCATTCCCCCCAGACTCCTCACCCGAAAAAGTTCCCATGGCGTCGCGCGTGTCCACCGACGCCGACCTCTTCCGCGGCATCACGGTGTTCCAGCGCGGGCTGCCGCTGCCGCTCTACGAGCTCTGGCGCGCGCACAAACCCGCGGGCATGGCGATCCAGCTCACGTCGCTAAGCACCATTACGTTGGTACAGAAGCTCGTGGAGCACGGCACGCCGGAGCTGCTCGACATGGCCACGCGAGCCACATTCTCGTGCTGCCGAGGCTTGGGCGACGTGGAGCCCCAGGTCGAGGCGCTCTCGCTCCGGAAGATCGCCGCCATCGCGTTCCAGCTCAACCGACCCGTAGCTCTCGAGTGGGCGCTTACGTCCAAGAACTCGGCCCTCGGACGCGACCTCGAGAGCACGTGGGCCCCACGTCGTGGGGCGACGCTCTCATGCGCCTTGCGGCTGACGGGGACACGCGCATGCTGGATGTGCTCAAGAAGCACGCACCACTCGCCGGGCGGACCATGAGCAGCATCGTCTCTAGCGCCTCGTACTCCATCAAGCACGTAAACGCACTGCGCTGGCTCGTTGAGCAAGTCCCGGATGTGCGAATCCCGTCCGAGATAATGAGCTCGGCCATCCACCGTGGAGATCTCGCGATGCTCGAGTTCTTGCATGCTAACGGGCACATGAAATGTGAGCGCTCAGCGTTCTCCAACGCCGTGCGTGCATCTCGTCTCAACGTGCTCGACTTCCTTTTTGATCACTATGCCGAGAGCCTGGATGAAGTCAGTACGATAGATCTGATCACGCATTCGAATGAAGAGGTACAGCAACTTGTGGCTCGTCTTGCCGATCGACTCCAAGATGCGTGCGCCAAGTGGATCAGTGAAGACCGCAACGACTCCAGACTTCCACACGTTCAAGCCTGGGCGAAGAGTGGCCTCATATCGCCGCGTTGGCCAATCTCGATCAATTCGACCGCGGCAAACGGTAACATCGAGATCGTCCGATTTCTCCACGATCGCGGCATCGCGACTGCGACGACTGAAGCCATGGACCAGGCCGCCGAAAACGGCCACTGGAACCTCGTCGAATTCTTGCACCATCATCGGAGCGAAGGCTGCACGACTCATACAATGGACGCTGCGATTAAGCAAGGACAGCTCAATCAAGTCGCGTTTCTCCACGAAAACCGTACGGAGGGGTGTTCATCTGATGTTGGCGAACACGCCGCCAGCAACCAATCTATCGCGATTGTTGCCTTCTTGCACTCGCATACGACTGCCACGTTCTCACCTACCATCATGGACAAGGCCGCTGCAGTCGGAAACCTCGAGGTGGTCAAGTTCCTGCACGAAAACCGTCCGGAAGGCTGCACGACCAAGGCGATGGACGACGCAGCTGCGCATGGTCATCTCTCAGTGCTCCGGTTTCTTCACGACCACAGAACCGAGGGATGTACTTTTGCAGCTGTACAGGGAGCTCTCGTCGGCGGGTTTCTCCCGATCGTTCGTTCCTGTACGTCAAGCGCCGCGATCTCTTCGAGCAAGATGCGATGGACGAATCACTCGTGACCAGGATCGTTCGATTGGCTATCCATCGCGACCAACTCCCGACCGTCGCGTTCCTGTTCGACCATTTCCCAAGATTGTTCACGCGCGAACTGCTGCCAGATTTACTGCTGGGTGGCGCATTCGACATCTACACGAAGCTGCAAGACCTCGACCCTGACTGTGCGGAAGGCGTCATATCATCGGTGCTGTATGAAGCTGGGCAGACAAAGAAGCTGCAAACCATCCGCTTTGTGGTCGATGTACTAGGGCGGCGTGACCTCGCCTATCGAGCTATGGATGGCGCGGTCGAGGCATCTGCATGCTGGTACTATTGGGTGCGAACGGTGTTTGCGGTTGCGGGGCCGAATAGCTGTCGGCTCAGTGCCGTGCGATCGGCTGTTGCAAGCTCGGTTGAAGGAGTACACTTCGGCGTTGGTTCGGCACCGCTCGACACGCTGAAGTATCTGATTCATGTGTGCTGCGAACCTGGCGCAAAAGAAGCTGCGATCGAAGCTGCTGGTGCTCTAAGCTCTGCTACGTTCGCATATGAACTCCGGTGGTGGGACCCTCGATTGGATGCTCCTGATTCATTCGCCGCGCTGCCGATCCACCCGTTCGTGGTCGACTCTCGTGTCAAAGCATGGGCAATCGAACGCTTGTTCGAATGCGTGCCGTTCATTCCCGACCCGTACCGTCGCGTGCAGGCGCCAATTTCGTGAGCCATCCAGGCTGTGTACAAGCACGATCTCGCGATGCTCGAGGTGATCCGCGAGACGACGCCTTCTTCTTGGCATACTCAAGCGACCCACAGTCACGTGATCGGCGACGAAACGGCTGCGAGCGTGTTCAGTTTTGACGGCGCGCGTGCCGCCGCGGTCCGCGTTGGTAGCTTGGAGATATTGCAGTGGCTGATGGAGAAGATCGATATGGCCGTGGAACCTGATCTACTGGCGGAGGCCGAGTACTACGCCCAGCACGAGATCGCGCAGTGGCTTCTGGAGCACCACCCGGAGGCGTGTGAAAGTGTGCACTTGCGTGAATCTGGAATGACGGAGGCCCTTCCGGAGCTCCGGTTGTCTGCAGGTGACGATAAGCCCGAAGCAAACGCAGTTGAATGAGCTCGAAAGGAAAACGCACGAGCGAAACAAATCAAAGTTTGTTTTCTTCTCTAATATGAGCGAGTGAGATCAAGAGAGAATGATGCGATGCTCGCGCGAGGCTTTGTGCGTTAGTTGGAGCTCGTCAATCGCAAAGTCGTCAGCAGCCAGCGCCTCGTGTGTTGCTGGGAAGAGCAAACTTTTTCGATAGAGTGCAGCTGGGTAGCGGTCAGGATCTCGGATCGCAATATACTTCGCCGCCTGGGATGTCTCCTTCGGGAAATACTCGATTCGCCGTGAAGGCACGATGAGCACGACTACCGCGACTAGAATCAAGCCGAGGCACCCCGTCATCGCGACTACGAATGGCTCCTGAGGGATTCTCAGACGAATCTCGCTCAATTGGATGTCACCCTTGAGACGCACGTTATCAAGAGCCCCTCTTGTGATGCCGTGGAGGGATGAGTTGGTGGGGTCCGTAACGGATCCGTTCGAAAGAAGAAAGAACAGCGCGCTGTGGTATGTCTCAGATGCCCCTCCGTCCATAAAGTAGTTGTTGGATTCGACGTGATCCAAGTATGACGCCATCAGGCGCGAGCAGTTTGATCCGCCGTTCGACCAGCGCATTGCCTTGAAAAATCCAGCGTTGCGTCGCCGATCCAGCCGCTCGGGGAATAGCTTCTTTGGCATCGACTTGCTGTATAGTTGTGCCTGATTCAACTGGACAAGGCGGTGTGGCGATGCGAAACTCGATTCTCGGATCTTTGTCATGGGCAGTGCGTCCTCCGCGGCAAACACAAACCGACTGGTGTGATGGAGCTTGTATTCGATGCCTTTGCACTCTCTCGAGCCGTCGGCGCGTCTACACTCCACCGTGTAGCGAGTCGACAGATCTTGTGGTGTCCACGAATACCGCGCGATCACGATACGCAGCGTTCGTCGAGCGTTGATAATGTATGGGCCGTCTGGGCTGTCATTACCGGCATCTCGACTCGCGGTAGAAGCTGCAAAACTGTCACCGTACTCATCACCCGAAATGGACGTCGAGGTGGACACGGCGACGAATGCGTTTTCCTCCGGCACGCAGTCGGTGGGAGTGTAAATTCGAAGATCACTCAACCATTCGAGTGTGTCTGCCGACAGGGAACAGTTCCTGTACGACGGAACAAGTAAGATTTGCTGCGGCACTTGGGCAGGATCGTTTCGGTCGACGAACACGCAGTCATTGGCGCTGCACAGCTCCGGCGTCCAGTTGCCAAACTTGTACACGTTCCCGACCGTGCCATTGATCGTGATATTTTCGCCGTGGATCAGACTGGTTCCTTGCACAGTCATCAGCTCGACGCGAAGGTCGTTCGACACGCTTCGATTCTGGAGAGTGATCGAGACCTCAGATTGGTTCAAACCTGTAATCAGCTTAGCGAGGCTCGATCCAACAACCTCCAACAAGTAGGCCGACGTTTGCCGAGTCGTGTTCTTTCGCGCGAGCCCGAGTTCGTCCAACGTGTTCCTCATGCCGCCGCAGCGTTGGCCTTCGTCCATCGGGTCCCGACAAGACCACCAGCTCCTGTCGCCGGCGTTCACCCCTTTGTCCAGCAGGATCTTGGCATGCATGTACATGTTAAACGCGCGTCCGAGATCAAACGAATTCGTGAATTTGCTCGTCGTCACGTTGTTCACGGTGCCAGCACCGAACGTGACCTCAGCGGTCAGTTTGGCCTCATTTCGCAGCGCTTCGAGGTTCCAATCTTGAGCTGCGAACCCGTAGATGACATTCGTTGCATCGAGGTCGTGTATGTTGAATCGAAGCGCGTTCTGCTTGGGGCGGCTCGCTGCGGCACACGTTGATGCAGCAATCGCAAACGGGGTGCTGGTGCCGGTTAGTGCGTTCCGGAGAATGCCGAGCGGTATCGTCGCGAGCGATGAGTTGCTTGCTTCGCTCTTCGCGCGTACCAGATCCTCGCTTGTCATGATACGCTCGAAGCCGGCGGTCGACTGCGACGCCTGGAGCGAGCGAAGGCTGTTGGTCACGAGCAGGAGCATGACCACAGGGAACAGCACGAGCGCGGCCGCGCGCACGACGCGCGACGTTGTCGACACGATCCGGAGGCGGTTGGGCGCGAGCCAGAGCGCGTTGTGGAGGTACACGAGGTTCACCGCCATGATCTCCCGCATCACGAGGCCGACGAGCATCTCGACCAGCGCCATGAGAAAGCCCGAAATGGCATTGTACAGCGCGACCGAGCCGCCCTGCGGCAGCGCGATACCGCGGTACGCCACGCCGCAGAAGGCCAACAGAAACGCCGACAGCGCCGCCACGCGCCACACGACGCGCCGCCAGATCAGCGCGATGCGCACGCGCGGGAAGCTGCCGGCGATGTAGTCGATGTGGTAGTCTGAGCATGCGCCGACCGTGAGCATGCGGTGCAACGGCGGGCCCGCGTGCGCGTCGCCGGCGTCGCTCGCCACGCCGACGACAAAGGACGACGCGCGTTCCAGCGACGCTGTGTCTTCTTGCTCATCGGTGAGGTCGCCCTGCGCCTCGATAGCGGGCGAGACGTTTCGGGAAGGCATCGCACTGGGATCAACGTGAGCGGAGACCGAGCGAATCAATTGATAATGGCGACCAACGGCCGGGCGGCGACCACGAATCACGACGGGCCAGTTCGCTGTCTGTGGACCGAACGTCACGAGGCAACGTCCAATGGCGCGAGCGCTGCTGGTGTGCGGCCGCCCATCGCGCTTCGGATATTCGGAAGCGGCTACACGACGGGTGTACATATCCCGTGGACACTGCGGTTGCGGGAACCGAGTGAGCTGGAATATTTTGTTTCCGAGACCTCGACGTGAGATAGTCTCCTTCAATGGACAAAATCATCAATATCGCTTTGCGCGGGTATGCGTTCATGGGGAACGAGTTGCACCGCCACTGGGTAACACACGCTCCGGGAGGACCTCTTCAACTTCGTCTCCTCTTCCTTTTCGAGTGTGTGTCTGATGTGGCGTCTCGTCTCCAGAGTTGGGGAGCGCCGCACAAACCGTCCAGACTCGAGCGCCGCACTTGCCGTCCAGTAGTTCAGTGACGCCGTCTCCAGCAACCGCAACATGGAGCCGGTGGCTTCGGCGCGATGGAGCGACGCGGCGCCGCTGAGCCCCATGGACAAGATCTTGCTGGAGGAGCACAACAACCGGCCGGTGCCGCGCGTGGCGCTGCGCGGCGGGCGCTTCCTTGCGGCAGTGCTCGTGGGCGCCGGCGCTGTGGCCGGCATCCTCGTGGCCATCCGGACGACTGGGCTCGCGCTCGAGCGCGGCGTCGAGGACGCGCTGGGCTCGTCAACGAACGCGAGCGCGCGCGTGTCGCTGTTCCAGACCGTGAACGGCTTCGTGTGGGCGGGCGTGACGCTGCTGCTCGAGCAGTACTTCCGCGTCTTCCTCGCGGTCCTGGTCGTGTTCTTCGGGAACGCCAAGTGGCACCCGGGAGACACGCCGCGCGACGGTGAGCTACCCAAGTACAAGCGGCTCGCGCTGCTGGCGCTGCCCCCGCTCGCGATGTACGTGGTCAACTTGGGACTCACGAGTGTCTTCATCGAGCACAAGCCCACGGGCGTGCGCCGCGCGCTCGTGGACCAAGACCTCGTGAGAGTTTCGACCTTATCGCAAACGATCCCGCTCAATGGGAGCACGCCTCTCACGCGCAACACGATCCTGCGGGCGGCGGTGACGGGTCAAGTGGTTCCGTTCAAGCTCAACGGCAGCGGCGACGTTGATGTCGCCAACGGGAGCCGCGAACTCATCTTAGGATCGACAGCGCTCACGCCCACACCACGCGAGCCGAGCATTGTCGAGATCGAAGCCACGTCGGTGGCGTACGCGTTCCCCATGCGGGACTGGTACGAACAGGCGCTACCACAGGCGCTGGAGCCGAAGCCTTCGATCACGCTTATCGCGAAAGACGTCATGGAAGCCGGCGATATAGCCGCCAAAGAAGAATCGAAGTTCAGAATATTCCTGCGGGACGCTGAGATCAACCTCACCACGGTGCATGAGCTGCTGGTCCAGGGTCTCACATCCTTCGGGAAGGCCGCGTCGAGCTCGAACGCGTACCGCGACTATCCATGTGATGTGATTGACCACAAGAGCAACTCCGTCAATGAATCGTCGGATTTTGAGTTCTACGGGACAGATTCGCCGTACGTCGGTCGTAGGCGCTGTTATGGCGTGGCTGGCGGCCTGCGAGCTGACATTGACCTTTCGAACGCCTCAAATCACGACCTGCGCACCGTCATGACGCTGGCCAACTTTGCGCGCTTCGAAGACTGGGACGACACGACGCTTCGCATTGACAAGATTGTCGTGTCGCCCAGCATCCACCTCACAGCGCTCACGATTGATCTTCCGTTCACCAACAAGACGGGCTACCGCCTCAACGTCGACGAGAACGTTTGTGCCGAAAGCGGTGTGTTCAAAGCAACGATTCTCAATGAGGAGAGGAAGGCGTCGTATTCGGCAGCGGAGTGGCCACAGTACGAGACCGAGGTCTGTGATCGGCGGTACATCTCGTACGCCAACTCGAGTCGACTCTGCGGTGCGTCCAACTGCGTGTTCGAAGAAGAGTCGTCGGTCATCGCCGTCAAGAAGCAGTTCACGATGGCGCCGTACATGACGGACTGCAACATGAGCGGCATCACGTACAGTTTCGATCAGTACGCTTGGTTTCCAAACGGATGCAAACCCCATCCAGACGCGGCGTTGCTCTTCGGCTTGGGTTCGTACATCTCGGGCGACTTCTACCCGAGTCGTTCCAGCGTGCGGAATCGGAGTGCTCCATCAGTGCCAGTGATCGCCCACGCGCGGCGTCACTACGTGATGTCGGTGGTCAAGATGGAATGGCAGTTCGAGGACGTGAGCAAGCGTTTCGGTGCGACATGCGGCGTTGAAGGTGGAAAATGCGACGGTATCCTTCACGCGCTCCAGAAGTCGCCTTCATCGGTGCCGACCACAGAGGACGCCGTTGACAAGAAGGCCGAAGTCGGCAGCAGAGCGAAGGTGCTGGTAGTCGGACGCAACCATTTCAAATCCGATTTGCGGAACTACTCGATGGAGAACCCGGTCGTGCTGCTCTCGCTCAACACGCCGCAGTTCTACTACGGCGATATCGACCCGGCAAATCTGACGTACTACTTCTGGGAGCGGGTCGACCTGACCTTGATGAACACGACGTACTCTGAGTCGACAGGTCTGGGACTCGCGAAAAATCAGCGCTCAATGCTCGTAGACGCGTACTTGCAGCAGCAGGAAGCCAACCACTACTTCATCCAGGACCCTCTCCATCCGCTGTACGCGTCGGCGCTCTTCTACCTCCTCCAGGACGCGACCGTGAAAGAAGTGGAACTTCCGGTGACGAACACCAAGGGTGTCGTGGACCTGGAAAACGACCATGTCATCGGAGTGACGCACATGGCAGGCGACCTCGAGAGAAAAGAGATCCGGTACTCGATTCCGCTGGTGTCTGCCGTGGCGACGTCGCTCGGTGTCGTTTTGTTGCTCTTGTACTTGGCGATGATGCTCCAGTGGCCGCGCGACGCCGTCAAGATGAGTGACGAGCACCACTTCCCGGCGCAGTACGCGCAGGTGCTAATGAACGATCGGTACCCGCGGTCCCTCCACGAGCGCCGTCTCAAGCTCCCGAACGACGACGTTGTGGAGATGGACGACTACGTCGTCGCGAACGTTGTCTTCCACCACCCTTTGGAGCCCGATCAGAAGGTCGTGCTGTAACAACAGCCGAGTCCAAACAGATCAAAACCGGATTTGAACACGGATTAGATTAACTAGGCCCAGTACTATTCGTCATCAAATGACCAATCTGCGTCCGCGCTTCGCGCGATCTTGCGCGGCGTTTACACTGCTAACTTCGCGTCGCTCGTGGCGGGCAAGGCATGCGCTGGATAAGATGACCCACTCTGTAGAGCGTGGGCTCGCAAGGAGGCATGTTCCGGAACCCCCC
>JAMFLL010000073.1:0-76921 GCA_027475725.1 Pythium rhizo-oryzae
GGAGGCGCCAACAGGGTGTCGGTGGCGCCGTGAGCCACGACCCGATCCAAACAGACACAACGCGGGAATCCAGGTGCCGCTGACGCAGCGCTCTGGTTCCGCGCATTACAGTGAGGTCGCCTCCGTTTGTGCCACTGGACACGATCGTGTCGATCTTGCAGTTTGCGGGCACGTCACCTCGCTGCGTTGTGAGTTGGTAGGTCTCTCCATCCATGTAGCACCCTGAGCACGCCTTTCATGTCGATTCCACGGCTGTATACGTTAGAGCTTCTCCCACTCGTTCCGTCGTTTTCTGGTTGACACACTAGTGGCTCCATAACAAACCTCTGAGATTCGCGACCACCATTCACTTCCTCATCTGTGGGTGTGTCTGTTGTGAACCCAGGACCCGAATGACGTTGTCCCTTGTCACGCGGTGTCATACCGCGCCTCGAGCAGGCTCTCGGGGCCTCGGAGTGCGTGCCGCTGGAAACGCTTCGTCTCCATTTCCCAAATTTACGGCCGTCGGGTTAGCCCAAGCGGAGTTATTTAGTTTGCGCAGATCGGAGAGGAGGTTTGTCGAGACTGCCGGAGAGTCGTCGTAGACGTAGACTTCGGTGATGATGGCCTAGGCGGCTCGGCACGTGTTGCCCGCGTACGTCAGCGCTTGTGGCCGAGCCCATCGCTGGGCTTCGTCAAGAGGGACACACCTCCAGAGATACACTTCATCTCGGGCAATTAGGCGACTAGCCAGTCGACCATGTCGAGCTGCCTCGCGCGTGCCGCGGCTTCGATGACCACCTGCTTGAGGTCAATACGGCGGCGCGCGAACAGTAACGCCTGTGCGGCTTGGCATTCGTCGTTGTCTTGGCTATCAACGTCGTTGCCGCCGCCACCGCTGTCGGTGGCACTAACAGCCACTGCACGGCCAGGAACTCGCCGCGCGCCGCCGCAGCCTCGATCACGTCGATCAGGAAGTGGTAGCTCGTGTGCTTTTGGAGCGCGATGAGGCGCTCGACAGGCGAGGCGCCCCCTCTTGGCTCCTCCTGTGAGACCAACGTGCCACTTACGACTGCCGTCCGCAGGAAGAACGCGGTCGCGGTCCAGCAGCCAGTGCGCATGGCGTCGAGGAGCGCGGCGTCGACGTCGAGACGCGGGAATGGCGCGTCCCCGTGGAGGAGCCACTGCGCGAGAGTGGCAGCGGCTCTCGAGCGCCGCGACGGCGAGCCGCGAGGCGTTCCCTAGATGCAGACACGGCAGCACGCGGTCCCAGGCCCAGCGGTGCGCGTCGCGCTGCGAGAGCAGCCGCCGCATCGGACGCTGGCGACGACAAGAACAGGAGCTCAGATCCAAGTAATCTGTATCTGGCTGACTTGGTTGTGGAGCTCCTCGACTCACCCTATTTTAATAGTTTAAAAAATAGAGGCTCGCTTGCCTACTATTAATATGACATTTGGGAGGTGATCTGCTGCATATGTCAGATCTATGTGCGAATATATGTTGATTTTTTGGATTTACATGCTAAATGTTACCACAGTACTGCTGTAGGACCCCTACGGTACAGTACCAGTGGCTTTGCGTCTGGAAGGGAGAGATCGAGAACCAGTGTGCGCGAAGCGCTTAGAACATGTGTGTCGAGCTCAGTGTGGTGTCGTGCGTCGAGAAGACCGTCGGGCCTGAGCTTCGCCGAGTGGCATTCACCGATTGCTCAAAGGTCGCATCGCTGCGTCCGGCGGTTGGGTCGTGTCTCCCAACGTACAGCATCCCTCGCGCCTTCGCAATGCATTTGCAAAGCCAGTCACGTATTGGTGGTCGTCTGCACTCCCCCTTCCTCTCGCGACGCATCGCCTGCTGGTGCCACATGACGTATGTCTGAGTTCTGAGATCAACGTACCATTACTCATTATCGTTGGCATCATGGATGAACGTTACCCAAGGGGTCGTTTGTGAACCCATGGACCAGACAAAGACCTCCAGCTGTTGCGTCGAGGTTACTGATGAGCCTCGCCTTCATGGCGAATGGAGTGTGTCAGTGAGTTCACATCCTAATCGGACCACTCCGACAGCACACCATGACGAAGACCCAGCGACGCCGAGCAGCTCGCCTCGCGCACGAGGCCGCGTACGCGAGCGCGCGCGCCGAGGCATTCAAGAGCCGATACGCGGCGGCGGCGCGACTCTCGAGTCACGACTGGCGCCAGGCCACGGACGCGCTTGAAGGGCTGCTTCGTCTGGAGTTCCCGAGTCCGTTCACGGACCTGGAGGAATTGTGCCCCCACGAAGCCTGGATCGTGGTGGAGCTCACATACGCGTGGGCGGACTCCAACGCCACACCGGGTTTGCGGAAGATCGTTAGCCGTGTCGTCGATGCCCTCGAGAAGATATGTGTTCTCGGCGAGACGCTGCGTGCATGGAGCGATCTGTACGAGGCGTTTTGGACGCGCGTGCTCGCATCTAACATGAACCAAGAGCAGCTCTCCAGTGAAGACGTTTGAGTAAGCGACATGATTCATTTCATGAAGGCGAACGGTACACACGTGGCGTTCCGATGGCACGGCCAGCGGATCCGTCCAGCAGAGGTAGTCGGCCCGCTTCGGCGATTTTTCGACGCTCGGCTCGATGCTCAAGGTTCAATCTACAAGCCCGTCCAGGTCGCGCTGCGGGTCGAAAGGTGTCAGCTGACGGCGGCTGACATCAGAGCCGTCCACGATGTCCTCACTGTCTCGGCGGATGTAGACACCGATCGTCTCTGCGACGCCTTCGCACTGAAGCAACTGTCGCTACGGTCCAATGTGCTGTATGCACACCACCTGGGAGCGCTCGCGGCGTTACTAGAAGACCCGACTGTGCGACGTGTCGATCACATTGCGCTGGACGACACGACCCCACACGACGAAATCCAGCCGCCCGCGTACGCTTCGATCTTTCAGCGCACGCTGTCGATGGCGTTGCGAGACAGGGTACCCCCAGTGGCACACGCGGCGCATCGTGACCCCGGAGTGCGGCTTTCGTTCGAGGACTGCGAGTGTCTGGACTCTCGAATAATCAGTGCGATCTCAAGCGCACTGACCCAGGCGACTCGACTCGTCCGCGCGCTCTCGATCGCTGGCGTGACGCCGCCTGACTTTGCCGCGCTCATGCGGCTAATGCGGCTCACCATTACGCCCCTGCCGACTGCGAACGACGACTTTGAGCTCAACATGCCCTACGTGACTTTTGACCAGCAGCAGCATGAAGTGGTGGAGGCGTTCGTGAGGAGTCGCGTGGGCATGGTGTGCGAGGCGATTCCACGTGTCAACGCCGCTGTCGGACAGCGCGTCACGTGCCGCTTCGTTTACCCCGGCGTGTACCAAGACCAGCTCTTCACGGTGCCTGTGAGCGTTCCGGTGGACACGTTTACGTTCTACGATATCATCTACGCGAACCATAACGGCCACTTCCAGGTCCGATTGCCAGATCTCGACGAGCGCGGCCAACCCGTCACGGGCTGGGTCGAGTCCACGGCGATCGCAGTAATTCGCATCGGCGACACGACCGTCGTCGGCTCGAACTGCACAAGTTTGATCCTGGACGAACTTGACTCCCGTTCAGTCGAGACTGTGACATCGACCATGGGTGCTGCAATTCGACGCCTCTCACTGCGAGGCTACGGGGATGCACTCAGTGGATTGCCCGGGACGATGGCGCGCTGCCCGCAGCTACTCGAGCTCAACATTTGTGGCTCCACCTACACGCACTTCAGCCTCCGCGACGCTCAATACGACCTCGGGCGGTTCTACAAACCAACATGGGCGAACGTACCGCCTGACACCGGCCGTCTTCTCCAAGTCCTGAACGCGTCCAACTGCGAGCTGAACGCCGCTGGCCTCTTCGCGCTGCCGGAGATGCCAGAACTGCGCTCTCTGGATCTCGCTGAGAACGCG
Source organism: Pythium rhizo-oryzae (assembly GCA_027475725.1). Taxonomy (NCBI): domain Eukaryota; phylum Oomycota; class Peronosporomycetes; order Pythiales; family Pythiaceae; genus Pythium; species Pythium rhizo-oryzae. The sequence continues at coordinate 3,903 of JAMFLL010000073.1, forward strand.
CTGGAGGACGAGGCGCTCGAGTGTCTGCTCCAGCGGATCCGAGCGAATCGCGCACTGCAGCGCGTAAGGCTCGCGCGAAACCCGTTCCTCGACAGCATCGACAATCAAGCGCGGCTCCAATTCCACGCGCGAGGCGAGTGCATCTCAGCGGACGCACGCGTCGCGTTCCTGAGTGTCGTGCTTCGCCTCGAGCAGGCCCTCGGGGCTTCGCAGTGCGTGCCGCTGGACGCTCTAAGGTCCGTTTTCCAGTTCGCGGGCACGCGCCCGCGCTGCGTCGTGCGGTTGCAATAGCGCTACACATTGGCTCCCCAAGCCGCGTGGGCCCTGTCGCTGTTGTCGGGTACTGACCGTATAGAATCCGATGCTAACGTTAGCGTTGCGCTTACTTTCCATACACACCAAAGCAGCGGAGTGTAGAAGCACAGATTCCCCAGTGCAGTACATTCCCTGGGAAGAAATGGAAGATGTTTACTCGACAAATATACAGCATTAGCTATAATATTTCAAATCTGTGTCAAATATATATCATATAGTTTCCAATATAGACGTGGGTGCGGTGTGGCCACAGCGCTTGTTCGACGACAGTTCGATCTCAGCATCACATCTGAGTGATGGTTAATCCACTTGATAGATCTCACTTATCCCTACGACTCTCCCCCGAGTTGCTGCGCAGCGCCAGATCCAAACCGCCCACGCAACGCGCACCCAGTTGGGTCGTACCATGGCCAAGACCCACCGACGACGAACAGTTCGCCTCCAGCGACAGGCCGCGGCTGCGCGCGCGCGCGCCGATGCCTGGAAGAGCCGCCGCGCGGCGATGGCGCTGCTCAACAACCACGACTGGCGCCAGCTCACCGACACGCTCGAAGGGCTGCTGCGACTCGAGTTCCCGAGCACGTTCACGGACCTCGAGCTACTTTGCCCCCAGGAAGCCTGGATCGTGGTGGACCTCGCGCTCGTGCGCGTCTCCACGAGCGACGCGAAGAGCCAGCGACAAGCAATGCCACGCGTCATTGCCGCACTGGAAACTGTCTGCGTGCTCGGCGAGACGCTGCGCGCGTGGAGCGATCTGTATGAAGCGTTTTGGAAGCGCGTGCTCTCATCCGACATGAACCAGGAGCAGCTGTGTCGCGAAGACCACCAAGTGGCTGACATGATTCGCTTCATGAAGGCCAAGGGCACACGCGTGGCGTTCCGGTGGCAAGGCAGACAGCTCCGTGCAGCAGAAGGAATCGCTCCAATCCGTCGATTTCTTCACGCTCGTGTTGACGTAGCGAGCGCCAGGTACAAGCCCGTGCAGGTCGCGCTGAGAGTTGAAGACTGTCACATCACGACGGCCGACATCAAAGTCATTCACGACGTGCTGACACTTCCGTCAGATACGGAGAATGGTAGCGATCTACTTTGCCCCGGGTTTGCTCTCAAGGAGCTGTCACTACGGTCGAATCCACTGTATGCACACCACCACGACGCACTCACGGCGTTGTTCGAAGACCCGAAAGTTCGACGAATCGACGGCATCTGCCTAGACGACACGATCCCGGACGACGGCATTCTGCCTCCGACGTACGCATCGATCTGTCAGCGCACACTATCCATGGTACTACGGACAAGACCACCATCACATTTATACGTGGCACCTATCGATGATGGCGTGAGTCTCTCTTTCGCCGACTGCAAGTGTCTCGACACGCGCCTTATCGAGGCGATCGAAAACGCTCTCTTGCAGGCGACGCGGCCCGTCCGCGCGCTCTCGTTGGCTAGGGTGACGCCCCCTGACTCCGGCTCGATGAGACGACTGATGCGGCTCATTCTTACGCCTGTTCCGACTGCGACCGACGATTTCCAGCTCGACATCTCCGATGAATTCATGAGTAATCGCAGATCCGAAGCCGCGGAGGTACTGGAGGCGACTCTCGCGGAGATGGTCGCGGAGGCGATTTCACGCGTTCACGCAGCACACGGAGCTCGCGTCTCGTGCCGTATCCTTACACCGGATGTGGCGTCTGATGATGTGCCTGACTTCGTTCCCGTGTCGAATGCTGTTTTCTACGACGTCATCTCCGTCATGGACGGCGGTTATGTTGTGGCGCTGCCCGACCTTGATGAGCGCGGCCATAGCATCACCGGGTGGGTTGGTCCCACCGAGATTGCAAACATCCGCGTGGGGGAGGTGTATGTCGTCGGCCCCAACTGCGCGAGCTTGATTCTCAACGATTACTACTATTGTGCCGACTTCATCGCCAGCGCAGTAGTCACCCTTGGTGGTGGTCTCAAGCGTCTCTCGCTCCAGTGCTGCTCCTATCTTTTCAACGATGTACCATCGCTCATCGCGCGGTGCCCCCAACTAGTCGAGCTCAACGTTAGTTGTTCGGGGGGCGGTCGTATTTCTCGCTTCTACAACACTCGCAACTCGATGTGGTCGAACGCCACGCCAGACACGGGTCGGCTCCTCCAGGTTCTCAACGTTTCATATTGTCGTTTAAACAGCGCAGGTCTTGCGACGCTACCGATGCTGCCCAACCTGCGCTACCTAGATCTTGAAGGTAACCAGCTCGACGGTGAAGCCCTCGGGTGGGTGTTGGAGCGGCTCCGCACAAACCAGACACTAGAATTTGTCAACATATCCCGAACGGACAAAGACTCCGGACACGACGAGCCGGATTACGCCATCCGCAAGACCGAGATCGAAAAACATTTTCTCGCCGAGTACGTGACGCTGGACGAGCGCATCGCGTTTCTCAGCGTGATCCCGCACCTCGAGACGACGCGTCAGTTAGTGCCGCTGGACATGATCGCGTTGATATTCGAGCTTGCAGGCGCGCCAACTCGCTGCGTGGTGAGATGGTAGGCGTCTCCATCCATGCAGTAGCAACAGCACGCCCCTAAGGAGCCATCTACCGATAGCTTCAAATCACGCTGCAGCATATGTTGAGTTTCTCCATCTCCTTCCATTGGTCCCAGATGACGTTCGAAAACTCACTTCAGCGTCGACGCTGCCCCACAACGTTGTGGTACATGTTGGAAAGCACGGCCCCACGGGTCGCGTGGAGCGCCTGCATGGCGTACCAGCAGAACACCATGACCAACAACCAAGCGGAATACCTGGGCGCCATCGCCGGGCTTCGGGAGGCGGCGGACAGGGGGCTATGTTCGGAGGTGGTTGGGGACAGCGCCCTTATCCTACGCCAACTACGGGAGTACCGAACACCCAAGAACAAGAAGTTCAGACCCCTGTACGGCGAGGCGAGGCGACTGGCCGATGTCGTGCAGGTCCAAGAATGGCACCATCACCTGCGCGCCTTCAACAAGATGGCAGACAAGGCGGCCAACGTCGCCATGGACACAGGTACTAGTATGCAGGTCTCCCACCCGAGTGGGCGTCCACATACGGAGGCGATCGACGCATTCCTGTCGTCGGATTTTCAAGAATGGCTCACGCGCCATCTCCTGCGCGACGCGCGGGATTAAACTGAGGAATCCTCGGCTATAGGAATCGTTTAACGCACTCCAGTAGATCTCACTGAAAAAGCAAAAAAGCAAAACATGTTGGAAAGCAAGAACTCGTCGAGTTTTGCAACCGGAACCGGAACCGATTCCAACAGGGAGCGGGTTTGTATCGGTACATACCAGTGCTCGTCTGTGAGGTGTGTGCATCTCAGACTACCGGAGACGTGTATAATAGCAATACTCGTGGCGTGTGGTGTGTTAGAGTAGCAGAAAGAGAAGTGAACACAAGGGAAATCAGTTGACCCCCCCCCCCCCCCCCCTTCCAGATGAGTTCTGAGATCGAAGACCATCACTCACATCAACGCTGAGGTTGTGAGACCATCACTCAACTCGACAAACCCGCGTGGTGGACTTGTGGCTTGGTCTTTGGGTGAACCCACGAGCCACACATCGAGGTCGCGCTTGCCTCGAGGTGCAACGAGAGAGCCGGCGAAGCTCGCTGAGTTCACTATTTCTCTTTCTGGCCCCTTCACAGCCAACATCACGCTCGCTCGCGGCCCCTTGCCCGCTGGCCATGGGGAAGTCCCGACGGCGAAGATCTGACCGAGTGGGGCACGACCAAGCTCAGACCAGTTCCGCACCAGCTCACCTGCAGAATGTTGCGCCGCACCTCTCTGATAGCGACTGGAGAAATCTCGCCGAAACGCTCGACGGGTTGATGTGCGTCGAGTTTCCCAGCCCGTTCACAAAGTTGGAGCTGCAATGCCCGAAAGAGGTCTGGCTGGTGGTCCAGCTCGCTGATATCCACGCGAACGCGACCGATTTTCGACCGCATCTCATGCGCGTGCTCCACGCACTGACTCGTCTCCTGACGCACGCGGAGGCGCTTCGTCCATGGAGCGACTTTTTCGAGTCGTTCTGGGCGCGCGTGCTCGCGTCTGGCATGGTTCAGCGCTTGAGCGGCCGAGACGACATAGATGTGAGCGGCTACATCCGTTTTGTTCGCGCGAAAGGTGCCCACATTGCTCTGCGTTGGTGTGATCGCAGTCTGGATCTCCACGATGTCATCGATCCAATCCACAAATGGCTACAGGCGACCGTCGATGTGTCGCGTATATCCGACTTCGTCCCCGCGACGCTTGCGCTTCGTTTCGAAAACTGCCAGCTCACGCCAAAGCGTCTCAAGCAGCTTCATCAACTCCTACGGATTCCAGAGTTAGCCGGTGAGAAGCCTTTCCTCTGTGAGCCGATGACACTCCGCGTATTGTCACTTAGTTGCAATGCTCTGGACACCCACCAGTTCCGAGAGGTCGTGCGGATTTTTCGAGATCCATCCACGAGACGCATCGATGGTCTCAAGCTCGATTCCACCACGCTTGACCCGGCCCGGTCAACGAGATCACACATAACCACGTTCCGTTGGGACTTCCGCAAGATGCTAGCCGCTGCCGTAAACGTCAAATCGACGCGAACCAACCCGATAGTTGAAGACCGAGGTATTGCGCTATCGTTCGAGGATTGTACGATCGACGAGTACCAGGTCAACGCGATGATTAATGTGCTCAGTCGAGCGACAAGGCCCTTGCGGGGGCTATCACTCGCTTGTTGCAGGTTCCCAGATCAGCAGGCACTCGAGCGAGCAGGTCGCCTGCTCGTGGCGAATCTGCCGACTGCAACTGAAGAGTTCGATTTGAACGTCAGTTGTCTTCGTGGACTCGAGGAGCAAGCTGATGTAGACCGGTGGGTGATGGACGCGCGGGCCGAGCTGGTCAAGGATGCTGCGCTGGCTGCACAAAGGGCAGGACGAAGGATCAGATGTCGCCCGCTGCACTTCGCGGAGACGTTCTCCGACGGCGACGCAGAAGTGGTGCTTTCTCCTTCAAAATACTATCCGGTGCGGGAGGTCACGGACTGGGGCTGCTGCATCATCGCGGTCATGGTTGCTGGGGCGGAAGTGCGCTGCATGGTGGAGCCGCACTCCATCGCGAACCTGATCGTCGCTGGCGCGTACGTGCTTCGTGAGAGAGTGTCGGGTCTCATCATCGATCGTTGCAAGCGGCCGGACGCTGGCCATGAGCGCGGCGTTTCCGTTGGAACGTTGGCCGCTGGGCTTGTGGCACGTGTGGCACGGCTATCTATGCGTTACAATGACCAGGCGTGGCAGTCGTATTCATCGTGGCAACGATGGCTGTCCTGGTCACTAGAGCTTGTCGAGCTCAACAGCGAAGGTTGTCGGGATTGGCATGAGCTTTTCGAGACTGAACGCTCGGCTTGTGAGCGTCTACAAGTGATCAATGTCACTGATTCCTGCATCGCCACAAGCGCACGCAATTGGTTTGGTGCCTCGCCAGCTGAAACCTTCCGCCGCGTGCTCGACCTGCCCGACCTGTGGAGTCTCCGGTGTGCGCACAACGACGTCGATAACGCTCAGCTACGCGCACTGCTCCACAAGCTGCGCGAGTCGCGAGTGCTCTCGTTCGTGGATCTCCGCCACACCGGCGTTGAGGAACTGCATGCCGACACGGCCGACGGTCAGCTCATCGCGCAGATTGACACGCTTGTACGGCAGGAGCGCGTCAGCGTCGAGGCGCGGTACGCTTTCCTGCTCACGGCGACGCTACTGACTGCGCACTGCGGCGCCAGTCTCATACCGCATGAGGTGGTGTCGCGGATCCTGGTGTTCGCTGGCGTGAGCGAGCGTCCTCGTGAAGTGCTATGGTAAAGGCGATATGCATCAAAGTACACGCAAAGTCATTCGAAATCGAACTTCCGAATGATGGTCAGAGGAACACAGATATACTCGAATGAGTTATGTTATTTACCAACATAGACGTGGGTACCACAGCGCAGTTTCTGCGCGAGTTCGCCATCTCAGGATCACACACACACCCGAGTGAAGGTCTCTTCCGGATTTTCATCACGGAGAAATCACTTCGACGAGGGTGGTGGAGCGCTCCGCTTCCGAGCGCACATCCCAACCTCCCTCACCCCGCACACTCCAACGCGCTCCATGGCCAAGACCCAGCGGCGCCGAGCGGCGCGCCTCGCGCGGCAGGACGCGACCACGGGTGCGCACGCAGAGGCCGAGGCCGTAACAAGCCGGCGCGCGGCGACAGCGCTGATCACGAACCACGACTGGCGCCAGCTGACCGACGCGCTCGAGGGGCTGCTCCTCCTCGAGTTTCCCAGCGCCTTCACGGATCTCGAGCTGCTGTGTCCCCAAGAGGCCTGGATTGTGGTCGACCTCGCGTTCGTGCGCGTCGACACGCGCGCCACCAAGAGCAAGCGACAAGGAATGCAACGAGTCATGGCCGCCCTCGAGACCATGTGTGCTCTCGGCGAGGCGCTGCGCGCGTGGAGCGATCTGTACGAAGCGTTTTGGACGCGTGTGCTCACGTCCGACATGAACCAGGAGCAGCTGTGCGACAACGACCACCGCGTGGGCGATATGATTCGGTTCATGAGAGCGAATGGCACACATGTGGCTTTCCGGTGGCGTGGTAAACGGCTCCGCGCGAAGGATACGATTTCGTCGCTTCGGCAGTTTCTCGACTCTCGCGTGCACGCGAAAGCAGCAAACAACAAGCCTGTCCAGGTCGCACTGCGAGTCGAAGACTGTGAGCTCACGACGGCCGATCTCAAAACCATGCACGAAATACTAACAGCGCCGACGGATTGCGACAGCAGCGACCTGGTTTGCGACGCGTTCTCACTCAAGCAGCTATCTCTGCGGTCTAATGCGCTCTATATACTCCACCATGAAGCGCTCACAGCGTTGCTCGAGGACCCGACTGTGCGCCGGATCGACAGCATCCAGCTGGACGATACAATTCCTCACGAAGTTTATCATCCACCCGCGTACGCGTCGGTCGTCCAGCGCACACTGTCAATGGTTCTGCGCAACAAGTCACGTCTCTCCTTTGCAGCGACTCATGAAACCGGTGTGACCCTCTCGCTCGACAACTGCAAGTGCCTGAACCCTGAACTGATCGAGGCGATTGGCAACGCCCTCGTGCAGGCGACGCGGCCCGTCCGCGCGCTCTCGCTGGCTGGCGTGACGCCACCCGACTTTGGCTCGTTGAAGCAGCTCATGCGGCTAATCCTCACGCCTCTTCCAACTGCGACCGACGACTTCCTGCTCGACATCACCGGGGTGAACAACGAGCGTGGTCAATCAGAAGCCGAGGAGGCACTGATCGTGACTCTCGAAGAAATGGTCGTTGAGGCGGTTCCACGAGTCAACTCTGCCCTCGACGATCGCGTCTCGTGCCGTCTCTTTGCTCCACAAGTGTTTGAGGACAAACTCCTCACGGCCCCAGTGAGTGTACCTGTGTCGACATTTGTGTTCTACGAAGTCGTCGCCGCCACACACGACGGAGTTTTCCAAGTGGTGCTGCCCGAGGTGGATGAGCACGGCCAGAACATCACGGGTTGGGTCAGTTCCACCTTAATCGCAAGCATCCGTGTCGGCGAAGAGTATATTGTCGGCTCCAACTGCACGAGTTTGATTTTCGACGGGTCTAAGGACCAATACGCTGCCTCAGTTTGTCCCGGCTTCGTCGCCGGTGTAGCGGTCACCATCGGGGCCGGACTCAAGCGACTTTCGCTCCAGAACTGCTGCAATCTGTTCAACGACGTGCCATCGCTGATCGCACGGTGCCCGCAACTGGTCGAGCTCAACGTTAACAACTCTACTGGCTACGGTTCCTACCACGCGATGTGGTCGCAAACCACGCCGGACACGGGGCGGTTCTTGCAGGCTCTCAACGTCTCAGATTGCTCCCTGACCGCCAGCGGGCTGTTCACGCTGCCGACGCTGCCCAGCCTGCGCTACTTAAATCTCGCGAACAACCCGCTCGGCGGTGAAGGCCTGGTGCGTCTGCTGGAACGACTCTGCACCAACCGCACGCTCCAGTTTGTCAACGTCTCCCAAACAAGCAAAAGAAGTGCACAAACCGAGCAGGACGGCGTCGTGGACGACTACGCCGCTCGCAAGACCGAGATCGAAAACCACTTGCGCGATGAGCACATCACGCTAGACGCGCGTATCGCGTTTCTCAGTGTGGTGGCCCACGCGGAGACCGTGCGTCAGTCCATGCCACTCGACGCGATCGGCGCCATTTTCCAGTTTGTGGGCACTTCGCCTCGCTGCACCGTGAGTTGGTAGGCCTCTCTACCTGCGCGCTCGAACCGTCCTTTACCGTCCAAGTATCATAGTATAACTGTACCATAGCACTGCGTGAGTCTGGTTCTTTCATCTCGATTCGTTCACTGTCAGTCGCGTCGGGAGCGCTTGAAGGATCCACTTTGTCATCTTCCCCTGCACAGCCGAGCCAAGCACGCGCGCGCGGCTCCCTCCGTGCTGGCCACGGTGAGATCTGAACGACGAAGCACTAGTCGTGTCGAGCGTGAACGAGCTCAGTGCGCGTCAGAACCAGCCACCAAACTGGAAATCACGTCGCGTCTTCCCGATAATGGCTGGAGGCTCCACAGTAACACGTGTGGCGCCAACCACAGCCCCTGCGTGTAGCTCCACGAGCTGACACGTGAATGCGGAGGGCACTGCGTCCTGTTCGTGGGCACGTGCCCGCGCAGCGTCGTGAGAAGGGAACTTCTGTGCAGTCGTATCTGTCCAAATTGCGCACAGCCCCCTTTCCATCGGTCCATAAAAATGGATGAAGTCGACATAGTTTGTGATATATTCACAAATATAGACATAGATACAGGATGCAACTCGCCATCTCAGGCTCACTTCTGTTCTGAGTGATGGTCCACAAAGGAATCCACTCACGAGAAATCACATCCATCCCCCCACATCTCCCGAGGGCCCTGAGACTCTCAGGCTGAGGGATTTGGCCCAAGGCGCATTCCGAATTTCCACTTATCGTCCACTCAAGCGCACTCAGCATGACTAAGACCCAGCGCCGCCGAGCGGCGCGCCCTGTGCGCTGGGCTGCGGCCGCGCGCGCGCACGCCCACGCGAGGAAGAGCCGACGCGCGGCCACAGCGCTGGTCACGAATCACGACTGGCGTCAACTCACCGACGCGCTCGAGGGGCTGCTCCTCCTCGAGTTCCCGAGCCCGTTCACTGACCTCGAGGCGCTGTGCCCGCAAGAAGCCTGGATCGTCGTGGACCTCGCGTACGTTCGTGTGAACGCGAGCGTCACGATGAGCCAGCGCTCGGGAATCAAACGCGCCATCGCCGCCATCGAGACCATGTGTGCTCTCGGCGAGGCGTTGCGCGCGTGGAGCGGTCTCTACGAAACATTTTGGACGCGTGTGCTCACGTCCGATATGAACCAGGAGCAGCTGTGGAGCCATGACCACCGCGTGGGCGACATGATTCGGTTTATGAAGGCCAAGGGCACACATGTGGCTTTCCGGTGGCGTGGTAAACGGCTCCGCGCAGAAGATGCGATCGCTCCGATCCGTCGATTTCTTCACGCTCGTGTTGGCACCAAGCGTTTCGCATACAAGCCCGTGAAGGTCGCTTTGCGAGTCGAAGACTGCCACATCACGACGGCCGACATCAAAGTCATCCATGACGTGCTCACACTGCCGTCGGATACGGAGAACGGTAGCGGTCTACTTTGCGACGCGTTTGCTCTGAAGGAACTGTCCCTACGGTCAAATCCGCTGCATAGAATTCATCACGAAGCCCTTACTGCATTGCTTGAAGACCAAGGTGCGCGACGAATCGATGGTCTTTGTCTCGGTGACACGATCCCACACGACGAAGTTCTACCGCCCACGTACATGTTCATCTTCCAGCACACACTCTCGATGGTATTGCACACAAGGTCGTCGCCACAATCGCACACGAAAGCCATGGACGACGGCGTGAGCCTATTTTTCGATGACTGCAAGTGCATGGACTCGCATCTGATCGAGGCAATCGGAAACGCCCTCTTGCAAGCGACGCGGCCCGTCCGAGCTCTCTCACTGGCTGGCATGAAGCTGCCCGACTCTGAGTCGTTGATACAGCTGATGCGGCTCATTCACACTCCACTTCCAACTGCGGCCGACGATTTTCAACTGGACATTTCCGGATTGAACGATGAGTACAAACACTCGGATCTCGAATTCGCGCTAGATAGTCTCGATGAGATGGTCGATGAGGCGCTCCCACGTGTCCTTGCTGCCCTCAAAGATCGCGTCTCGTGCCGTCTTCACACTCCGGACGTGTTTGAGGACCAGGATTTCACGGTTCCCGTGAGCTCACCTGTGGCGGCATTTGTGTTCTACGAGGTCATTTCCGTCGCAGACTCTGATTGTTTTCAGGTGGCGATGCCAGAGTTAGATGAGCGCGGTCATCGCATCACTGGGTGGATCTGTACTTCGGATATCGCAACCATCCGCGTGGGGGAGACGTACATCGTCGGCTCCAACTGCACGAGCTTGATTCTCAACGGGCCCAACGGCCAGGATGCTACATGGCTCAGCCCCGACTTGATTGCAAATGTAGCGGTCAAGCTAGGTGGCGGATTGAAACGTCTCTCGCTCCAAAACTACTGGAAACTGTTCGACGATGTGCCTTCGCTCATCGCGCGATGCCCGGAGCTGGTCGAGCTCAACGTTCACAACACTGGCAGCCACAGATGGAACGACCCATCAATGTGGTGCGGAGCCACACCAAATACGGGTCGACTGTTGCAGGTTCTCAACGCCTCCGACTGCCGTTTGAACGCCACTGGCTTTGCGACGCTGCCAGAACTGCCAAACCTGCGATCCCTAAACCTCGGAAACAACCAACTCGACGGCGAAGCCCTTTCAGCTCTCCTGGAGCGTCTCCGAGCCAACCGTGCACTCCAGCTCATCATTGTCTCCCAAGCCCACAATTGCTCCCCAGAGACCAAGCACGAGTACGTTGCTCGCAAGGCCGAGATCGAAAGGCATTTGCGCAACGAGTACGTCACGCTGGACGGGCGCATCGCGTTTCTCAGTGTGATCCCACACGTCGAGAAGGGGCGTCAGTCCGTGCCGCTGGAGGCGATCTCGTCGACCTTCGAGTTTGCGGGCACGTCGCCTCGAATCGTCTCGAGTTGGTAGACGGCATGGCGTCAAATAGAAATGTACTCCATTATGCCTCTACATTTACGTATGTAGACATGGGTACGGAGTGGCCACAGCGCGGGTTCTGCGCCTGTTCCATCTCAGGCTCACTTGTGAGTGAAGGTCTCCTCCAGGATTTCCACTTGATAGAAAAATATCGCATCCCAACTCTCACCTTTTCCCCTCTCATCCCACTGCCGCCACTCACACACCTCCCACAGACCGCCCACTCGAGCTCATCCAGCATGACCAAGACCCAGCGACGGCGAACAGCGCGCCTCGCGCGACAGGTCGCGGCCGCGCGCGCGCGCGCCGAGGCCTGGGAGAGCCGGCGGGCGGCCATGGCGCTGCTCACCAACCACCACTGGCGCCAGCTCACCGATGCGCTCGACGGACTGTTGCTTCTCGAGTTCCCGAGCCCGTTCACAGACCTCGAACTGCTTTGTCCTCGAGAAGCTTGGATCGTCGTGGACCTTGCGTACGTTCGCGTGAATGTGGGCGTCGCGAAGGGACAGCGCCAGGCGATACGACGCGTCATCACTGCCCTCGAGACCGTGTGTGTTCTCGGCGAGACGCTGCGCGCGTGGAGCGATCTCTACGAAGCATTCTGGGCACGTGTGCTCACGTCCGACATGAACCAGGAGCAGCTGTGTAACCACGATTACCGCGTGGGCGACACGATTCGCTTCATGAAGGCCAAGGGCACGCACGTGGTGTTTCGGTGGCAAGGCAGACGGCTTCGTTCAGTGGATGTGATTGCTCCAATCCGACAGTTTCTTCACGCACGCGTCGGCATCACGGGCGACAGATACAAGCCCGTGCAAGTTGCGTTGCGGGTCGAAGAGTGTCACATCACGACGGCCGACATCAAAGTCATCCACAACGTGCTCACATTGCCGTCGGATACGGACACCAGTAGCGATCTGCTGTGTGATTCATTTGCTCTCAAGGAACTGTCGCTGCGGTCCAATCCACTGTATGCCCACCATCACGACGCACTCACGGCGTTGCTCGAAGACCCGGAAGCGCGACGAATCGATGGTCTTTGTCTCGGTGACACGACCCCACACAACGAAATTCAGCCCCCGACGTTCGCATCGATCTTCCAGCGGACACTCTCGATGGTATTGCGCACGAGGCCACTAGCACAGTTCCACACAGTGCCTGACCACGGCGTGAGCCTCTCTTTCGACGACTGCAAGTGCCTGGACACGCAACTGATAGAGGCGATTGGAAACGCCTTCTTGCAGGCGACGCGGCCCGTCCGCGCGCTCTCACTGGCTTGCGTCACGCCGCCCGACTTTGGCTCGTTAATGCGACTCACGCGGCTGATTTTGACTCCTCCTCCAACTGCGACCGATGACTTCCAGCTCGATATCACTGGGTTGAACGGCGAGCACGGCCAATCAGAGGCTGAGGAGGCACTGATCGTGAGTCTCGCGGAGATGGTCGCCGCGGCGGTCCCACGTGTTCACGCTGCCCTCGGAGATCCTGTCTCGTGCCGCCTTCTAACCCCACAAGTGTTCGAGGACCAGTTTTTCATGGTACCCATAAGCTTGCCTGTGTCATCGTTTGTGTTCTACGACGTTGTTTCCGTCACCCACAACGGCTGTTTCCAAGTTGCGCTGCCTGACGTGGACGAGCGCGGTCATCGGATTACCGGGTGGATCAGCTCGACCTCAGTCGCAAGCATCCGTGTGGGGGAGGCGTATGTCGTCGGCTCCAACTGCACGAGTTTGATTCTCAACGGATGCCGTGGCCCGCAGTCTGCCGCCTTTAGCCCCGGCTTTGTCGCCTGTGTGGCGGTCAGCCTAGGGGCGGGACTCCAGCGTCTCTCGCTCCAAAACTGCTTCAATCTCTTCAGCGATGTGCCTTCGCTGATCGCACGGTGCCCGCAACTGATCGAGCTCAATCTTCATAATTCCGGTGGCTACAGCTACTACAACTCGAAGTGGTCACAAACCACGCCAGACACTGGACGACTGCTGCAGGTTCTCAACATCTCCGACTGTCATTTGAACGCCGCTGGTCTTGCGACGCTGCCAGAGCTGCCGAGCCTGCGCTACCTACACCTCGGAAACAACCCGCTCGACGGTGAAGCTCTCGCGTGTCTGTTGGAGCGGCTCCGTACCAACCGCGAGCTCCAGTTTGTCAACGTCTCCCAAACACACAGAGACGCCACAGAAGCGAACGAGGACTACGCCGTTCGCAAGGCCGAGATCGAAAAGTATTTGCGCGACGAGTACGTCACGTTGGACGAGCGCATCGCGTTTCTTGGTGTGACCCCACATGTCGAGACAGCGGGTCAGTCTGTGCCGCTGGACACAATCGCATCGATCTTCCGCTTTGCAGGCACGTCGCCGCGCTGCGTTGTGAGCTGGTAGACCTCTCCACCAGGTAATTTCGCCGTCAACGCAGAAGTCTTCAATCACAATGTCGTATGGTACGATTCACATCTCCATTTTTTTTTTTTCAGTTGACGGACCTGAGCCGAAAGCACCAGCCCATAACTCGACTCGGTCCTCACGCTGCACAGAAGCAGTTTGCCTCCACTGACCAAACAAGTTGATCCCGTCTCGCTGACCCAAAATTTTCCACAACTCGCTGAGTTCTGAGATCTACGACCATCACTCACATCGTTGCCAACGTCTGCGAACCCACAGACTGTGGGTTCCTGCTCGTGAACCCAAGAACCCACACTAGCAGTGAAGCCTCGCTTGCCGTGTGGTGCATGGAGCACGGCAGGAGTGATCATTCAGTTCACTCTCTCTTTTCCACGCTCCTTCACAGCTACGTCCACGCACATACGCGCCTCCTGCTACGCTGACCATGGGAGGATCCCGACGACGAAGTGCTCATCAGGTGGGGCATCACCAAGCTCAGCCCGGTTCTACACTAACCAAGGCACAGATAGCTGCACCAAGCCTCTCTGATACCGAGTGGACGCATCTTACTGATGTGCTCGATGGGTTGATGTGTGTCGAGTTTCCCAGCCCGTTCACAAACTTGGAGCTGCGTTGCCCAAAAGAGGTCTGGCTGGTGGTGCAGCTAGCCGATATCCACGCGAACGCGACCGACTTTCGACCGCATCTCGTGCGCGTGTTCCGCGCATTGACTCGTCTCCTGACGCACGCCGAGGCACTTCGTCCATGGAGCCATTTGTTCGAGGCCTTCTGGACGCGTGTACTTGCGTCCGGTATGATCCAGCACCCAAGTGGCCACGATGACATAGATGTGAGCGGCTACATCCGCTTTGTTCGCGCAAAGGGTGCCCACATTGCCCTGCGTTGGTGTGGTCGCAGTCTGGATCGGCACGATGTCATCGAGCCAGTCCACAAGTGGCTCCAGACGACCGTCAAAGTGCCTCGCATATCCGACTTTGTCCCCGCGCAGCTTGCGCTTCGCTTCGAAAACTGCCAGCTTACGCCAAAGCGGCTCAAGCAGCTTCAGCAACTCCTACGGATTCCAGAGTTAGCCGGTGAGAAGCCTTTTCTCTGCGAGCCGACGACACTCTACGAACTGTCACTCAGTCGCAATGTACTCTACGTGCACCAGCTGCGAGAGGTCGAGCGGATGCTCCAAGATCCATCCACACGACGCATCGATGGTATCAGGTTGGACGCCACGGTGCCCGATCAGGCCAATCGAACGCCTGCGTATAAGACCGCGTTCCGACGGATGCTGGCAGCTGTTGTGAACTTGAAGTCGACAACACCGTGCACGATCGGCGAAGACCGAGGTGTCGCGCTGTCGATCGAGGATTGCACGATCTTCGACGCCGCACATGTTGACATGATTATTGATGAGCTCAGCCAAGCGACGCGACCATTACGGGCGCTTTCACTCGCGTGTTGCCGTTTCCCAGAGCAGCGCGCGCTGGAGCGAGCGGGCCGGTTGATCGTTGCCAATTTGCCGACGGCAACAGAGGAATTTGATCTGGATGCCAGCTGTCTTCACGGACCCCAGGTGTCCATCGGCGCTGATCGTTGGATTATGGACGCGCGAGCCGAGCTTATCAAGGACGCTGCATTGGCTGCACAAACGGCAGGTCGATCGATCACTTGTCGCCCTCTGCACTTCGCTGAGGCATTCCCCGAAGACGACACCGAAGTGACGCTTTCTCCTTCAACATACTATCCAGTGCGGGAGGTCATGGACTGTGGCTGCTGCATCATCGCGGTCGTGGTTGATGGGGCGGAAGTGCGTTGCACTGTGGAGCCGGACTCCATCGCGAACGTGTGCATCAATGGCGTGTTCGTGCTTCGGGATAGCGTGTCGGGTCTCATCATCGATCGTTGCAAGCGACTGGGCGCCGGCCATGAGCATGGCGTCACCATCACGACGTTGGCCGCTGGGCTCGTGGCGCGCGTGGCACGGTTGTCCACGCGCCACAACCTTTGGGACTGGGAGTCGTACTCGTCGTGGCGACCCTGGCTGTCCTGGTCGCTAGAGCTTCTCGAGTTCAACGGCGAAGGCTGCCGCGACTGGCATGATCTATTTGAGACGGAACGCTCGGCTTGTGAGCGTCTGCAAGTGATCAACGTCGCCGATTCCAGCAGCACCTCCCGCACCCGCGACCGGTTCGGTGTCGTCGCCTCGTCGCCCGTTGAGACCTTTCACCGCGTGTTCGATCTCCCCAGTCTGTGGAGTCTCCAGTTTGCGCACAACGAAGTCTACGTCGATGAGCTGCAGTTATTGCTCCGCAAGCTGCGCGAGGCGCGAGTGCTCTCGTTCGTGGACCTCCGCCACTCGGGCGTCGAGGAACTCGACGCTGACACACTCGGCGGCCAGCTCGTCGCGCAGATCGAAACGCTTCTCCAGAGCGAGCGCGTCAGCGCCGAGGCGCGCGACGCGTTCCTGCTCGCGGTGCGGCGCCTGTCTGTGCACAGTGCTGCTACCCTCGTGCCGCGTGAGGTCGCCTCGCGGATCCTCGCGTTCGCCGGTGCGAGCGAGCGCCCTCGTGTCGTGCTCTGGTGAGCTGATGAGCACGTGGAACAATTCTCAGAGGTTCTATGACCTCCACACACAAATACAACGGTTGTCCACCCAACATAAAATATTTTATATCGAAGGCTATTCCAATTTATAGGCAAAATATGTATAGTATACGTGGTTACATTGTATACTTGATCTGTACCCATGTCCAAATTTGTGAGATCTTTTGCATAGGTCGGTCTCACCATGCCGCCCACGCGTAGAGCCTTCTCGCGCGCAGCGCTGGCGCTGGCGCTGCGGTTCACACACAAATACAACGGTTGTCCACCCAACATAAAATATTTTATATCGAAGGCTATTCCAATTTATAGGCAAAATATGTATAGTATACGTGGTTACATTGTATACTTGATCTGTACCCATGTCCAAATTTGTGAGATCTTTTGCATAGGTCGGTCTCACCATGCCGCCCACGCGTAGAGCCTTCTCGCGCGCAGCGCTGGCGCTGGCGCTGCGGTTCCTCGAGCGCCGCGATGTCGTCTATCTCACAGTCGCAGCGCTGGAGGGTGGCGACGTCGCGGTCACGCTTTGGCTACTTTATGGTGACGCGTTCCCGCTCGTGCTCGACGAGCTACAGTGCCTCCACGTCGCCGCCGCGGAAGCCTGCTGGCGCGCCACCACGGCGCTCCTGGTCGCGCTACACCCCACAAACAGCAAGAAAATAGCGATTCGTGACGGTGAATCGCCGTTTGAGCGCGCGGTAGCTGTCCACGCGTCGGTCCAGTACGTGTTCCCTGCGTGCGTCATGTATCGCGCCGTTGCGCGCGGGGAGCTTCATCACATCCAGTGGCTCTCCAGTACGACACAGTACGAGACGGCAAAGGCCGCTCGAAGTGCGGCTACGGCACGAGAGCTTACGATTGTTCAGTGGCTGCTGGACAACATCCAGCCAGGTGAGCGGCTCCAGTGCTGGCTGCGGCTCGAAGACTCGCCCGATGTGGTCCGCGCGGTGGGGTGGATCCACCAGACGGACCAGCAGGTTCACTTCTGTGCGCTAAGCAAAGCCCATGGGTTCTGTGTACGGAGTGAGAACCTGTGGGCCTCAAATGCGTGCATTCCAGACCTGCCGCTCGCCGAGCCGTTTGCCGACGCCGGCGACCAGGAAGCGCTATTGACAGTACTCCAGCGGATCCAGGGCGACGAGCAGCGGCTTTTCTCACGGTTCGCGATCGTACGAGCGGCGCGAGGCGGCCACTTGGGTTTGGTTCAGTGGCTCCATTCGTTGGACATCCACGCGTGGCCGCTGGCATCGGCGATGAACGAGGCAGCCGCGAACGGCCACTTGGGTGTGGTCGAGTGGCTCTTCCAGTTTCCAGAGACCCGTACGCCAGAGATTATGAGCCGCGCAATCGAAGGCGGCCATCTCCACATCTCGCGTTGGCTCCTCGCGCAGGACTGTCCTCAGCTCAAACTCTCTGAGAGCCTCTTCTGGTCTGCAGCCGCGCACTCGATGCAGCTGCCGGCGCTGCGGTTCGTGCACGAAGAACTGGCGCTGCCCCTCGACCCAGTATCGGCCTTGTTCCTCGGGTTGACGGGGGACCGAGAGCTTGTAAAGTACGTCGTGGACAATGTGATGCCTCCAAACCACGACTGCGAGACGCTGGTGTTTGACACCGCCAAGAAAGGCACCATGGAGGCGCTTCAGTTCCTAGTCGAGGACAGAGGGTTCTGGAGTCGCATGGCGTTTCGCGCGGCCGTCGAGAGGCGCGTGAGCGGGTGCGCGTTCGCGCGGTGGATCTATGATGCAGCGAAGAAGCGAGCGTGCCAAGAGGGAAAACCCATCGATACGTTGGTCGATTTCTCGAATATCAGTGTCTTCAAAATCGCACGCGAAACGAGCATGGAGACGGCGCTGTGGCTCGTGGAGGGCGTTCCTGAACTCTCTGAGTCCAGCTTCCTTGTCGGAGTCGATGCATTTCGCCCAGAGCAGCTCACGCACACAGCTTACAGTGTGCTACAGGGTGACGGCGAAGCTGCATCGACGACGCCCACGCTTTACACAGCAGACGTGAAGGCCCTGCTGACGGCCTGGGCGCGGGCGCGTCCAGGCGCATGTATGGAAGTCCCGTGGCTCCCCAAGTGGGCTGTTCGGGCCAACGCCCGCCAGCTATTTGATCTGCTCGTCCAGCATGTCCACCCATCGCTCTTCACGCCCGAGACGCGAGACACCATCATCGCCTTCTCACGCAACATCACGTTCATGAACACGGTACTTCAACACGATTCACCATCGTTGTATTCACCGAATATAGATGCATGGGCGATCAAGTTTGGGCTGAGGGAACAGCTGTGCGCCCCAAGAATGTACCATAGCAATATGTTACCGGACCTATGAAACTTAGCTCGCTCTTTCAGGAGTGCGATGGGTCTCGCTCTGTTCATCCTTCAAACAGTCTTGGTCGTGAGCGTGATGGGAAACGTCACAGTCGGGTCCTCCCAGCACCAGGACTGGCTACAGCGCACTGATAGTTCGTAGTCGAAGGTCAAAAAGTGGGAGCGCATCGTCGGAATGAGCGGCGCACTGCCCCTTTTGTCGTTCGCGATCGCTTGCGTGAGCGCAGCACTGAACTTCCCACCGGGTAGAACGCTGCCGGCTGATTTCGAAGCGATGCGGCTGCGCGTCCTTGGACGCTGATCGCCATCGCAAGATCGCGTCTCGTTGAGCGCCACGATCTGGCAAAGCATCGTGGCTACAGAATCAATTCCTCGTTCCGAGTCGTTGCTCACGAGCACGCCGACGCGGGCTTCTCCGCCGACGGGCACCACATTGTGCTCCAGCGTCGCCGTGATCTCGCAGGTTCCCTTGTTCAGGAACACACAGAAGTAGACTGGCACGGTCTTGGACTCGGTCACGCTGCATGACGGCTTGAGCGACGGCTCCTCTCGGATTATGGCGCAGCACGAGGCTCTCAGATCCGCATGCAGCATGCCCTGAATGGGCACGTGGACTTTCAGTTTGTACACCGCGTGAGCGCGCACGTTGCGGAGCTCGCCCATCTGAGATGCCTTGAACTCAAAGCTCGGAATCAGTCCGCGCGTGGGCAGCTGGTACTGGTAAGGGAACTCGTACACGCCTGGCTCATACGGGCGAGCCGGTACGTCGAGCACAATCTGGAATAATGTCCATATCACATGGTCATCAACAAAGCAGTGCACTAGACGGCCATGTAGGTATACACAAAGAACCAGCTCCAACGTACCACATCTTCCACAATCGAGTACTCCAGCTTCTCGCAGTGTACACGTCTGGTGCGGGGCCCGTCCGAGCTGTCCGACTCGGAGTCCGTGTGGGACGAGGCCCGGCGCACACGCTCCTCTTCTTCGTAGGCTAACGTCTCACAGCCGACGAAATCCAGGCGAATCGGCTCGGCGCGCTCTATGCGCGTGGTGACCGACAGGCGAACGCGCCCAACGATGAGATCGCCTGCAAAGAACTCGCTCTTGTCCAGGTCGATGGCCGCAGAGCCGTGCTTGCCAATGCCCAGTCTTGTGCCCAAGAAGCCCATGGCTGTCCGTCAGGAGAGAGCAGATTGGGAAATAAGTGCTCGACGTCCAGGCCGACGGAGGTGGCATCCATTGCGCCGCCACAGCAACGCGCAGCACGGCGCGCCTTGTCCGGCGACCAGTTGGCACACGCTACAATCATTCCTTGCTGAGTTGCACCTTCCCTTCCACATCTCAGACGGGAATGATGGTACATAGATCTGAATGGTGGCTCGGTATTCACCCACCCACATCTCGACAACGTAATTGAAACGCCGACGAGCATCCTGAGGAAGCGCTGCATAGTAGAACTGCTTCACCGCAATAACCGGACACTTGGTTCTCGCCGTCTGACTGCATCTCGGAGTAGTCGACTGCACATTGCTGGGGGGTTTACATTAGACGCACCTCGAGCCGTCATTAATACACGAGCTGTTTTCGCCAATCGTCCGACGGATTCTTTCATGTTTGGCCGTCCATTTCATTACCGGTCCCATTCTTGGGTATGGGCGGTGGCTTGTTGCGCGTCATCCATTAATTGCGGTGGCTTGTTGCGCATCATCCATTAATTGCGCTTAATAGACTCAGAATGCATCAGGAGTACGTCGGTCTCGTACAGTGTAGTAGCTAGACTGCTTTGGTGGTGAGCACGATGGGAAACGTGATCGTCGGGTCTTCGTAGCACCACGCCTGGCGGCACCGCACCGTGAGCTCGTAGTCGAAGCTCAAAAAGTGTGTACGCATCGTCGGCATCAGTGGGTAGCTCCCCTTGCGGTCGTACGCTATGGGCTGGTAGAGCGACGCGCGCAGTTCGTCGCCGGCCTCGACACCACCAAACTTCTTGGACGCAATCTTGCGCGTCACGCAGGGCGGTTCCGAGTCCCTGCGAATCGATCGGCGCTCGTTCAGCGTGACAGTCTGATACAGCGTTGTGGCCACATGGGCCACTCGCTGCGTCGAGTCGTTGTCCACCAGCACTTCGACGCGCGCGACTCCACCTAGTGGGACGACATTTTGCTCGAGTGTCGCCGTGAGATCGCAGCTGCCCTTGAGGCAAAAGAAGAAAAAATACACGGGAAGCGCTCTAGACTCCGTGAGTGTGCACGGAATCTTGAGTGTCGGATCCTCACGGATAACTGGGTGGCACGTGTGGCAGATGTCGGTCTTGAATGCACCTCGCACGGGGAGCCGCAGCGACAGTTCGTAGGCTGCCTGCGCGCGCACGTTCGTAAGGGATCCAAAGTGTGACGCACTGAACTCGAAGCTGGGCACGAGCCCGCGCGAGGGCAACTGGTACTCAAACGGGAACTCGTACAATCCTGGGTCGTACGCGCGCGCCGGTACATCGAGGATGACAGCGTCGCGGATGATCATGTAATCGAGCTCTTTATGCTTGATGCGCCGCACTTCTCTCTCGCTCGGTCCCGAATCGGCATCTCCAGCATGTGGATGCACGACGACGTGGTCGATCTTTGTCTTTTCATACTTGAGCGTCTCGCGACCGGTAAACTCCATGCGCATCGACTCCGCACGGTCAATGCGTGTGGTCACCGAGAGCCGCACGCGACCCGACAGCGTGTCGCCTGCGAAGAACTCACCGCGGTCCAGCAGGATGCACGCCGTGCCGTGCGCGCCGATGCCCAGAGTCGCCGCGAAAAAGCCCATAGTCCTGTGACGCTTCGAATTGGAAAATGGAAAATGGCTACGTGAGACCTTCGGGGGCGACGAGCTGCTCGAACCGTACCATCATTCCGACGGATCGAGTTGCGCGGAATGAATGCGACCTCTATGAACGTATAGCGGATGTGGATGACGAAACTCGATCGCCAGGGCAAAGTCGAGAACCAGCCTCTCATAGTGCATACACCTCCCACCTCAACCGTTATGGCAGACGCTGGGCGGCGACCGACGCGTACGGAAACTCGTTGCGCTTGGCGCCATCGACCGCACCACACAACGCCTCAACCATATCAGCATCTTGAAGAGCTCGAACGCACGCAGGCGATCCGCGCAGAGTGACTGTCCGCGCAGGCGATGTCTTGGTCGTCTTGGTCGCCCACGCCGTGAGCCAAGGCGGGCAGATCTCGAGTGCCGTGTCGTCCGCGAGCACAGTCATGAGGCTGGAGGTGTCGCGCGGCGGATCGGGCAATGCACGGAGCGGTACGCTGGTGAGCCTCAGCTGAGCTAGCCGTGTGCACTTGCCAAATAGGCCCGTCGAAAGAGTTGAGATTGGCGAACCCTGCAGCGACACGTAAGCCATGTCCAGCTGATCCATCGAGGCCGGAAGCCCCGTGAGCTGGGTGTGCTCAAGCCACAGCGTGGACCAAAACACTTTGCTCCACAAGTGGCCTAGATCCTCGGGAAGTCGGCTGAGGTTGGAGCGATGGATGATCAAGTGGAGTGCGGGTGGCAGGTCGTCGTGAAGCAACCCCGGCGGCAAGGCAGTCATATTGGTGTCAATAAACTGGAGCTGCGCCATTGTAGACGTGTGCGTTCGGGATAGCTTAGCCGACTCCTCCCACCGATGGATCGTCGAGTTGAACGTTGCGATGGAATTGAGGTTAGGAAAGCCCTGGACGACCAGTGGCGGCAGCTCCAGCGCGGGGCAGTGGCTGAACACCGCGCGACGCAGCACGACTCGATCGAGCGACTCAAATGCAGCGACGACATCGCCAGCTGCACCGAGGACTCGCCCGTTCCGATGGCAGTTGAACTGGAACACGGCGCAAGGTGTCAGGCTCGTGCGCCACGCCTGGACTTTGACCATGCACCCACTGCTCACAGTGGCGTCCGGTGTACTGGAAACCTCCCATTTCCACGCCTCCACGTGCGAGTAGAGAACGACCGCCGCCCAAATTACTGATGCTGTGTGGAGACAGTGTAGGAGAATCTTCCGCGCGCGTACCGCCGATGTTGGCATGGGCTGAATCACCATTTCCTGCATTGATGGTCCATGACTTTCTCTTGAGACCCAGTGCTTAGCTCCTGGCGAAGTCTTGTTATTTGACACAGGCTGACGCCTGAGGCGCGACTTGATCAAGCGCAGTCCCAAGATACCGAGTATATGTGGCGACAGTGTCGCGACGTAGTCGGCCCATGACGTGATCAACACTTGCCTCGCCTCACCCACGATCATCGCGGCCCACACGTCGTTATTGGCGTACTCGATCGGATAGCCAGTTCCACCCGCGTCGAATTCGCCGCCGTGTGGCATGATTAGCAGAATCGGAATGCATACGGCGATGACAAAATCCAGCAAGATGTCGATGAGTTGAAGCGCAATCAGGCGCACCGCAGCGGTTTGCCGCCGGAACACAAACACGTCCAGTAAGGCTGTGTGGAGACAGTTGAAGACCACAACGCCGACAACAAGGTCGTTGATGTCACGACGCACGACTTGCCGGCTTATCTGGTCGGCCTGGTACGTCTGGAATATAATTTCGACACATTGACGCGTCTGGATGAGCAGTTCGAAGTTGCTGTACTTGCCACGGTCTGTCGTGTCCACAAACAACTGGAGCGAGCTGCGCAGGCGGCTAATTGCGGCTCGAATAGAGCCGAGGAATCTGGAGTAGCAGCACATAGCAGCGGACTTGCGGTTTGGCGAGTTTGCCACGTCGCGTGTATCGTACCCGAACGATAGATGGCGGCGGCGGACCGAGTGCCAAATATGACGGACGACGATGGCGAAGTGGAACATCGCGACCACGAGAAAGCTCCAGCCGCCGACCGTCATCATGCGCGTGTCGAGCGCCAGCATCCACATGTTCTGCTGGATAGCGGGCACGGCCATGAGCAGGTGCGATATCGCAACCACCGCCGCGAACCACGCGTTGAAGAGATGGTA
Organism: Pythium rhizo-oryzae; assembly: GCA_027475725.1. Lineage (NCBI taxonomy): Eukaryota > Oomycota > Peronosporomycetes > Pythiales > Pythiaceae > Pythium > Pythium rhizo-oryzae. Next base: position 27,730 of record JAMFLL010000073.1, read on the forward strand.
GGCGATGATACACCACCACGTCACTCCAAATGCCACCGGCGACAGCTTGACAGACACCGTGGAACTACCTTCACTGGGATTCATTCGTGTTCGGGATGGAGCGGGCGCTGCTACGTCGGCCACGCGCAGCGACATACCAATCACCGGTGGATCAGCACGATGCTTGAGTATACCAATGCTTGCCCGATTGTCGGTCGGCTATGGGGTCGGCTATGTGGTAGTATACTTAGCGCTCTGTTTCCCACTTGATTGAAGGCATGCGTCGGATCCGTGGTCGCCAGAAATACACCCGCAATGTGCGATCTGCCGTCCAATACTAAGACAGCTCACGTCAATGATCCCTCCTCAGTCGATATGGGCAGTGCCCTAGGTCTCGATTGTCTTGAGAGAGCCTAGATGATCTGCCGGAAGGCGATTTTCATCCTCGAACACATTTGACCGCTCGACATCAAGTTCGACACACCCCACGCGCCATACCCACTCGCGAACATCGACGTGTCCGGCCGTGGCTGTTGTCACCAGCGTTGACTGAAGGAACTGACGTCGTTCGGGAGGCGTGAGTGACTTCGCTTGACGAGACAGCACCACTAGAACCGGCATGAGCGCGTATCTCGCTGCCCACTGGGCAGTCACTGGCTCGCAGAGAACCGCTTCAAACCCTTCGAGAAGACGCACCATAAAACGCGGGTTCCGAGAAAACTTGATAATGCACGCGCGTGTTTCGTCACTGTAGATATCTGGGTGCCCGATCGCTTCGAGGCGCTCGAAACTCACCATTGAGTTCATCCGTACCACACGCTGCGGCAGCCACTTGATTGCGCGACTCGCTGCCGGGCGAAGATCAACAAACGCCTCCAAGAATGCAATGATTTGAGACGTTGAGACGGCCTCAGGTTGTTGCTCGGATGACATCAAATCTTCCATGGTGGCCGATAGGGAGTCCGGATGGGATGCTGGCTTTTTACCATCGGAAATATCAAACGTGGAGGCACTATCACTTGCAGGAGTGTTCTTCAGCACATACATCGCGGTGTCGAATCGCCCGGAGAGTACGATGCCGAATAGATCTCCCACTGGCACCTCTAGACATTCCCACAGCGGGACGTCGAGCCGCTGCGCTCGCACGACAGCTCGGTGCAAGATGAACTTCACTTTTTCGAACGCGTCGCACTCCGAATGAGCGGCCTTTACGAGCAGGTCGGGACTCCACAACTGACAGTCGTCCACCATGAACGCCAATGCGTCGCTTGTTCCGGATAACACCACGCGCGTAAGCAGCGTTTGCCGCAATGCCCCACGGCTGACTCGTAGCTTGCCGAGTATGTATTCTACGTGCAGCCGGGTAAGGTAAGCGTTCGCAGTCGCGACAACCAGCGACGAGAACTGAGCACCACATTCATTGCTGACAAACCCCAGCATCGCCGGGTTCTTGGAGGCCATGGCAGCTTTCCAGAGTGGATAGCTCTGCGGAAGGCTGCCCTGGGCTCGTGGGATCGCCTGCCATAGCCACTGGGCTGTCTTGAGTTGGCCTGATTCAATTGCTTGGTGGAGCACGAACGACTGCTGGGTCTCCGGGAACTGGAAAAGCCACTGCACGACCGCGAGGTGGCCATTCTTGGCCGCGTGGGATGTCGCCTCCACGAGACTCCACTGCCGAACATCTCGTCCCACGAGCCATTGCACTACGTTCAGATGACCGGCGGCCGCGGCCTTCATGATCGTCTCTCTCGTGAAGAACCGCGTCGAGTCGGGCAGAGCGAGCACGCTCTCGAGCGACGCGAGATCGCCAGACGCCGCGAAGAAGTCAGCCAGCGGGTAGAACTCATATTCTTCAGCGCGGTGACCGTGTCGCGTGTGCATGGTGACCTCGGCGTAACCGTTCACTGCGCTCGTCACGAAGAGATACACCGTGTTCTTGTACTGCTCGTGGTACAGCCAACAGCTCGCGCGTAAGGAGCCTGAGTCGCTCTCGCGGAGCGCACACCGAGCGCACTCGGGCACCGCGCGCACGAGCCACTCTAGCACTTCGAGTCGGTGTGTTTGTACGGCTCGCCGCATCACCTCTTCGGCCTTGAAGCCGCCGGCCTTGTGGAGCCACTCAAGCGCTGCCACGTCGCCGCGCTCGGCCGCTCGGTATGCCACTTGTGCGGGGAACACAATCGGCGGCGGCGTCGCGAGCTCGGCGACAACACGTTCGAACGGCGACAGCAAGGCAGTCCGATGTTTGTTGGGGCTTTTCACCGGGAATCCTCGCGCGCGTCGTACACATCGGACGAGCGCGAGCGCCGCGCGCCAGCAGCCTTCCGCGACGGCGATGTGGAGACACTGGATCTCTTCCAGGACGAACGGGTACGCGTCGCCGAGAAGCAGCCAACGCGCCAAGCGCGCGTCGCCACGCTCCAGCGCCACCACGACGAGCCGCGCGACGTCGCGGCGCTCGAGGAAGCCCAGCGCGTGGCGCAGCGGCGCGTCTTCCGCGAGCAGCATCTTGTCGTGCTGATCAGCCTACAGCTGACGGCCGACGCCGGGGAATCTTTGGAGCTCTTCGACCAGGTGAGACCAAGACCTAGTGTGACCCACACTATTTACCGGATGGTGAGACTGTACCCATTTCGAGTCTCCGCCTTTTTTCTCTTCTTCTTTTGTGCCACGGTGGCAGCGGGAGCAGGCGTACACACGCGGGAAGGCGCGCACCCAGTGAACCAATGGCCGAGCGCGCGCGGTAGGGGCGCGCCGCGCCATCGTCAGGGCGACGACGACTGCGACCGCGCGAACGGCGGAATGACGGTAGTATGCAGGCGGCGCCTGGGGCCTTCTTCCGACTGACATGCTCATCGCCGTGGCACAACCCAATTCTTCGCGTCGAGCAACGTTCACGACCACACGGATATGGGCATCTTCGGCAAGCGCGGCGCCGTGCGCGTGGAGCTCGAGCGCGACGCGGTGTGCGCGGGCGACACTTTGGCCGGCACGGTCTACGTGCAGGTCGACAAGCCGATCCAGGCCGCGAGTGCGTTTCTTATCGCTGAGCTGGATGTGGCGGCTGGAGGGTGCTTACACGGCGTTCCGTAGGCCGCTCGGTGCGTGTGCTGGGCCAAGAGGTGCTGATCTTCAAGCGCACAATCGGCAGCTCAACGACCTATCATACCAAGACCGAGGACCACGTGAACGAAGAGGTCCGGTGATTCCGTTCCCCCCGCGCGTCGATGCGTCGGGGGCCGTTCGAAACTGACAGACTGTTACTTCGTGGTCACAGCTCCCACTTGTCGCTGACCCAGTGGCGTTTCCGGTCGGTGAGACCGCATACCGCTTCGCGTATCGCCTGCCTCTGGACGCACAGCCGAGCTTCTCGTATGCGGCAAAGAGCGTCCAAGATCTTCGCGTCGTGTCGGTCAACACCGAGTACAAGGCCGAGGCCGTGCTGGCCGTCCAAGGATTCGGCAACTCGAACCTCAAGGGCCATGCGTGCTTCTCGGTCGAAATGCCGCCGCAAAAGGCACCCGACGCACAGGCCATCTCGGTGCGCCGGGCCAGCGACGTCGCGTTCCTCGCTGTGTTCAAGCGCGGGTCGTGCGAGCTCACGCTGGATGTCGCAACCGACGTGTTCACGCCGTCGTCCACGATCAATGCGCGCGTCGGGCTCACGTTGGACAGCGCCAGCAGACTGAAGCACATAACTGTTGTGCTCTATGAAGACGCCGTGATCAACCGACGCGACGCGTTGCTCAAGGGACTCAAGCGCGGGTCCCGCGTGGTCACGCAGCGAAAATTCGATGGTGGCGAGCTCGGCGTCTCACCCTTCACATTGGCGTTGCCCATCTCGCCCAACGAGACTTCAACCGCGGACACGCCACTCAACCCGACGATGGCGTCGCAGTTCCTCACGCTAAGCTACCGCATTGCCGTCGAGTGCCACATGTCCATGGCGGGCGACGTGTGCGTCGACGCGCCCGTGACGATCGTGCGCGAGACGCCCTACGTGCCACGCAACGTCGGCGCCCCGTTTGGGGACATGGCCGTGGAATTTGGGAAGGTTATCGTGTCCGCGATCGCCGGGTAGGAACGAGTGGTGGAGTTTTCAAAGCGTGCGTATATAAGTACTTGCTAGTTGCGGAGAAGCTGGACGTGGTCGAACAAGACGCTTACCTTCTTCCCACTCTTGAAGGTGATGTACACCGCCATGCGATATGTGATTGTGATAATGTGGAGCTGGATGGACTTGCACACCGAGTGGGGCGACATCTTCAGCGCCTTCTCCCAATGCAGACGGCATACCTTCGGAGCAGGGGCGTTTGCTACCGCGTCGCCTGGATCAGCCGATCCGCGCTCGATGAGTTCGTCGACGACTATATCCCAGGCAGCGGCCTCGGCGCTTCTCGTCTTGTCCCGGATGCTCTCGCGGTCAATATAGGGCGTTCCGAGTGGGAAAAAGGCTTGCTCGAGCAGCACGAGCTTGACGCTCTTGATCTTGGCCCGCGGTTTGGGGCTGTCGATGGTGAGCTTGGCAACTGTGCGGCCGTCGATCTGGATACCCGGTCGGCTCATCCGGAGCGTCATGCGGCAACCCTCGCGCAGACGCACACCGAGTACGCGTAGCGCGCCTTCGCCAGTCGAGACGTAATTGGCTTGCTGAAGCGGGGGCCACGGAACGTGATGTTCTTTCAGTTTGAACGGCTGACCAGCGTCAAGCCTCTGCTTCTGCAGTTTCGGCACCCACAGGTACCCGACTACGCGCGGCTCCAGCGTTGTAAAGCACATCCCGCGTGAGTAGATGAGCCGTGGCAGCCCCGGGGGGAGAACAAACTTGGCGCGGAAGTCGTACTGACTCGGCTCGAAGGTCTGTCCTTGCTGGTCCACAGACAAGAGTTCGACCTATGTACCATAGACGGGTACAATCTCGATCGATGACACAGGCACCAGCGAGCGAGTAGCTTACCTCTTCGTCCACGAGCTCGTGGGTTTCGATTTGGCTTCCGTCGGAGCCGTGCCACTCGATGTATTCACTGCATATCAGAACTGCCTTTATGCCTGCGGTGGACAGAAACAAAAAGGGTAAGTAGCTAGTATTTTGATGATAGCCTGGTTCACTTTCCAACATTGTCACCCACTGCAGATGGTAAGAGGGCGAAGCACGACGAGCCGCACGCGTGCATTGATGATGTCGCCGTCGTCGTACATGGGCTGGTCCAGCTCCACGGACAGCTCCGCGTCCGCGTTGCGGCTGTGATACCAACGCACGGACGCCATGGCCTTTGCCAATTGAGAAATGGACGACGGGTCACAATCAACCTCACACGCAACAGTGGCCAGCATGAACCCAATAATGTATCCATTGCCCACCCAGCGAATCTACGCAACGGATTCAACGCTGACTGTTGGCTAGGAAGTGCGGGGGTATCGAGCCTACCTCGCGCGGCTCGTCGAGAAGAATCGGAACGCCGCAGAACTCGGCGGTGCAGTTCAGGCCGTTGTGCAAGGTCGTATCGAGTCGCAGGCGGTGCGAAACTGTGAGCAGCTTGAGTGTGACGGCTTGGTGGACTGTGCCGGCATCCAAACGGAGAGTGAGGTCGCATTCGAGGCCTTGGTGTGGTGTGGTCTCCACGCCGTCGATTTCAGTCACGTCGCACACACGAAAAGTCTCCAGCGCAATGCGCCATGTGCGGACGGTCGTGGTCTTGGATGTCTTCTTCTCCCCGCCATAAAACGTCGCGTCCTCAAAAAGCGTCAGTATGATCTTCTTAATCTTGTCCGTTCGGAGCATTGAAGTCTCCGGTAACATCGAGCTAATGCGGATTGACGCAGTAGTTTCGCCGCCCACGAGCAAGCCCCTTCGGTCCAGCCGCAAGCGGACGAGGCGCGGTACGATGGCCGTTTCCACGAACAAAATGCGAAAACGCGACTCACGCGTAGCATCGTAGTTGGCTGGATCTGTGGCCGGTTTGCGGACGGGTGGCGTCAACAGGACGCCTTGCCCGGCCACTAGCTTTGGGAACTTGTCGTTCACGACCCAGAGATGGCACAGTACACACGTCTCGACCTCAGCCGTGCAGTTGCCCCGCTCGTAGTGATACTGCTGGATTCCACTGGGAACAGTAAACATGGCGTGGAAACGGTACTCGCCTGGTGCCAACTCGCAGGTCTCGCGGTCGGTGGGCAGTAGAGTCGCCTGTGGCAGGTTCCGCAAACAGGTCAGAGGGCATGACCCAGAATTACGCTCCGCGTGATGGAGCGTGTACCTCCTCTCTGGCTATGGACGTGTCCTCTTGTGTCACTGCGCTCCAGAAACTTCGCCACTCGAGGACTTCACGACAGTTGAACTCTGCGGTCATATCTGGGGACACATGTCGGTTAGTGGACTTAGTGTGTTGCCACCCCAGGCGCCGTCGTACTCTCCACGTACGACTGATAGCAATCGTGCGAACCACCACGAGACGAACATCCGCGCGTATGATGTCGCCTTCATCGTACGTGGCGTTGTCGGTGGTCAAGAAGAGCTGCGCGTCCTCGCACGCGGGACGCAGCCTCCACTTCAGGTCCATCCGGGGCTGTGTTCGTAAACGAGCGGAGAGGTCGCGAATGCCGACAGGGAATTGTGAAGGGTATGGACTGAAGTCTTGTGTGGGTGCGCGTCCGAAACTCACCCAACCAGTGCCCGTGGGTTCGCAACGTGTACCGTATGTACCCACTGGAGTCAGTGGGTTAGGATCACGTTCATGAGATAGGCAAGAAAAAGACAGATGATATATCATTTGCTAGGATACCAGGGTTATGCAGTTCTTAACTCGGAGGGATCACCGTAGGGATCTGGACCTACTAGGCAGGCAGTGCTGACGCCACACGAGTGCGGTCGACGAGCGTGATCGCTGCAGATGCCGTGACCTTCGCGCCCATCAGAAAACCACACTCGACACCCACGCGGTGGCGGATCTGGAGGAACCGAGAGCTCAAGGACGGCGTGAGGTCCCCAAACCACTCGGCGTCCGGGTCGGCGATCGCGAGCTGGAGTGTACCGCGAAGCGTCATGACACCACCGGCGCCTTCCACGGCGGTGAGAAGCTTAGGCTTGAGCGCCTGTGAGCACACCTCGCGGGGCACGTGCCGAGTGCCGTTCTTGACTTGGCTGCCACGGTCGACAAACACGTCCTCGAAAAGCACGACCTTGATCTGACTCGGTGACTTCTTGGGTGGTAGCTCGATCTCGACGTCGACTGAGATCGTGCCGTTCGGGACGTCGACTACGTCATTTGCGAGCGAAAGTCGAACAGTGCAAGGCCCGCCCTTCCCAAAGCCGAGAGTCTTGACGTGTTCTGTCGCCTCTGCTTTGACGGGGGAGCCGAGGGGCACAGCCATGGGCAGCGGTGCGATCGTGAAGATCTGCTTGTGCGTCAGGCTTTTGTTCGAAAGCCCCGCGACCTCGAGCTTGGCGACCACGCCATATTCGACATCTACGTGGACGTTGCGGTAGTCTTCGACTTGCTTGCGGATGATGTTTTGAATTGAGGCGTTGGCGATCAGATCCACCGGCAACTTGAATGTGAAGGGCAGCTCGTGGGTGCCGGCGGCGAGTGCACCATTGAGCTCGCCTAGGAAGAACTCGGACTGGAGGTGCTTGCACCACTGGTCGTGCTTGGACGGTGTAAACTCGCCGCGGGCGATGTACATCCAGTGGAGGCGCTGAACACATCGGCACAGTATAGATCAGCGTGACGGGCGCGTACTCCTTGACACTTCAGCCCATTCCCAGCGCGGCCTCGATGCCGATTCGGTCACTGAACTGGACGAACGTGGCCTCGAGGGATGCCGTGACGGCGCCTCTTCCTGCTTGCTTACGCGGGTCCTCTATGCGCATCTCGAGCTTTGCGCGTCGAGTGTTGGACTGACTGTCGACCACCGGGAACCACGAGATCGAGTACTTTCGGGCGCCACGCTTATTTGCATCCGGAACAAATGCATCTAACTTTACACACGCAACGCCTCGCCCCCAAAGAGCCGTGTCGACTTGAGCTCGAGCTGGATGCAACCTGGTTGGACGTGGCATGCGATCACAAAGTGAACTACGTAGTACGTAGCAGTGAAACGCCGCAGCCGCCGGACCGTCTCGAGGGAGGCCCGGTTCTGGCGGGGGACGAGGCATGACTGCCCGCCTCGCGTGCGACCGGCGTTAACGGGAAAAATAAAAAAAATACGTTGCAGCGAAACACGCACTGTTCATTTCCGTGAAAGGTGTTGGATCCAACCTCTCAAAGTACTGGAGATCGTACGACTATTTTCCACCGGGTAAGAGACGAACTGGCAGGCGCACTGCAGCGCTGGCGCCGTGGCTGAGCTTGCACGTAAACCTGAACGCGAACGAGACCTCGATAAAGTGCCTCACGATGCTCTGGTGCATTGTAGCGAAGTCGGCGGCGTCAAGTGATAGGCACACACATCTCCCATTGTCGTCTGGCGTAGGGGCTGCCGTCAAGAGCTGAGAGGTATAATCCCAGCTATAGACAACGGAAGTCCCCCACGTGCGGTACATTGGAGCCTCCAGCATTTCTTCGCGCAAAAACTCCACCAGCAGATGCTGGAGACTGTGGCCCGATGTGTTGGTTACTGTCACATGGTAGGTGAGTGGCTGATCGCCGCCGTATGCCACGTCGGCTTCCCCCCTTGCCGTGATCGTGCACGCACCGCTCGCGATACTACGCTTCGCCTTGAGTTCGATAATATTTGATCGGTGCATGGGCTTGCTTGGCGATGGATTTGGGAAGTCTGGGATCTGTTTGGGCTCTGGTATGGATAGCGGTACGTCAAACGCATGGTCCATGGCGGGCCATCGTTTCCCCGCACGCTGCAACTTGATGCAGACGAGGGTATCGATCGTGTCGCTTGCCAGCACGCCCAACTCGACTTTCTGGTGGCGTGGGAGTCGATCTGGAAGCGTCCACTGTGCCGAGTATTCGTACTCGCCCACAGCAAGACTTGAGTTGACCCGGGTAAGCGCAACCTAATTGTCCACGGTTGACCATCAGTGCCCGGAAAGCCACCCACGCCACCCAATGAGTCCGTCTATACCTCGTCTTCATGGAGATTGTGGTCGGCATAAAACTGCTCCCCGCTTTGATTGTACGACACGCGCTCTCGGCACACCAGTGCCGCAGTCAGCACTGCGTTGATGGGCACCACTCAAGCGATTAGTTACATCGCCCACCACAATCCAGACACGACTTCTCCCGTTTCCTGACGACACGCACCAGCGCCTCTCACAGGCTTGCGCACCGAGAGAAACACGCGCGCTTCGACGACATCGCCCGGCGCGTACTGCGACCTTCGGAACTCCAGGCGCGCGTCCGCCTTCTTCCTAAAGAACATGGCGCCCTCGTGTTTCTTTCGAGTCGAACTTGAAGTGTGGTGACCGTCTCACAAGTCTCCAGTTGAGACTTTAGAGAGTCTCCACCCGGCATATCCATCCTGACAATCATCACTCTGGTACTGGGCCCATACCATGAAACCCATGCAAACAGCTCCGTTCGTACTGGTCGCGTAGCCAAGTGAGCCATGTTGAATCCAATCCAATTGGCTCGATTAGAGGACCTCACCCATTGCCTAGGGTCCTGAGGTGAAGCCATTTTCCTCTCCAACGTGGGGATGTGGGGACGCCTTTGGGGCCGCAACCACGCGCGCGGCGCGTTCGAGATCGTGCTGGAACGAGAGGAGCTGGCGCCAGGGGAGACGCTCGCGGGCGTCGTCCTGTTCCAGAGCCTGATCCCGATCGCCGACGCCGGTGGGTTCTGATGCGATGCGGCGATGGAATGCGGGGGCTCATCCTATCTCCGTAGTGCTGTCGGTAGACTTGCGCGGCCGGGAGCGCGTCGACATAAAGACAACATAGAAGCATAAAGACAACGTAGAAGACCACACCGACCACAGCGACTATTCGATTCGATTCGATCTGATTCCACGCGGTGCGGTTTTGGAGATCGCGACATCATGGATGGATGTGAGCCCAATGACCGAACAAGTTCTTTTTATGCGTTGCAAAGCACAGGTCGCGCGTCGCCATGTTTCGCTGGAGACGGAGGGGCTGGACATCCCATTCTTGATCGAGCTGGCGACGGATCTTCCGCACTCGTCGCAGCTGGCGTTCGGGTCCCGCCGTGACCTCCAAACCAGCGTCTCGATCGTCTACGACGTCATGTGCAACCTGCACGTCCCCAACCACACCAAGTTCGACGTCGTCGGGTCGTTTCCCTTCACCGTGACGCCGCTTCCGCTGGCACAGCGCGCCGGCCAGCGGCTCCAGAAATCCTCCGAGCGAGAGTTTCGACACTTACTGAAGAAGAGCTCTGTGGAACTACGCGTCGAGCTCGACTCAGAGGTGCTGATGGTCGACGAGGAGATCGTAGCCCGCGTGCACGTGAAACTCGACAGCCCGGACCGCCCGTGGTACCCACGCAGTCCACGCACGTGACTTCGACGCGGCGGGACCATCCGGATCTCTCTCGTGAACTGACGCTGCGGCTGCGGATACCGGCGACCATGCTGGCTGAGGTGGGGCCGCTCAAGCCCTCGCTTGCGTTCTTCCACTTTTCCGTGACGTATCACGTCGCCGTGGCGTGCGAGGTCAAGGGCTCCACCCCGATCACCATCCAGTTCCCCGTCACAATCCTGCCGCTGCGACCGGATTCCGCCACGTAATATTGCCATGAGCCACGCTGGACGGGAGCACGTGATGCCCTCCAAAATGGAAAAGAACTCAGCTAGGTCACGTCTACTAATGAAAATATAGAAACATTGATGTGATATCAGAGTATTTTTTGTCATGCTGGTGTCTACTCTCGGACGAAGTATGGCTCTGCGAAGGCTGGTTTTGGGATCTCATTCTCAACAAATCATCTCGCGGAGGAATGAGCGGCTTGCCCACGCTGGCGGCCCAACGCGGCTCCCGGAGATAAATGACCGTGGCAGTCATCCATTTTGCAATTCAGGAGATGAGACTCATGGCGCATTCCCTGCCACCGACGACGGTAGGCGCTGCCGCCCCCGGAAGTCCCACGACGGCATCGACAGTCTCATCTACGACATCGCCGCTACCTTTGCCGCCGCCACCACCAGCCATGCTCGCGCCTGCCAGGTCGATCGTGCTCCGGACTTCGCCCACTGGGTCGACCCAGAGCAGCGCCACGGAAACCACCATCGATGCCGCCCCTGCGTTGGAGCTCTCCATCGCGCTGCGCCGCAGTCGCATCGTGTACCTAACGGCGCTGACGGTCGCTGTGTTGTTTGGGCTCGTGCTCACCTTCAGCCACGGCGTGACACTGACCGAGTTCACCGACTCGAGCAAGACGCCGGAGGAGCAGGCCACGCTGCTCGACGACTACAACTCGTACTCGGGTAACGTCGCATCGGTGTTCGGCAAACCAGTCGAGTTGTTCACGACCGCGGCTGTACAAGTAATCATTCTCCGGTTCATGACGCGCGAGGCCACACAGGCAATGCTCCAGTGGAAAGTGCAAGTCGTGGGGTTGGGCTTGAGCGCTGGCGCTGGGTACTTGATCAACAACGGGTTCGCGGCGCTCAACGTACAGTTGCGTCCACTTCGACTCAACCCCGTGATCTCGCCCGAAGATCTATCGTACTTGTTCAACACCACGGCGCCCGGGTTATCGACCAACAGGACCCACTCCTTCCCAGAAACGCAACCTCGTAACCCGATCGCCAACACGATCCTGCGTAACGCTGTGTTCCCACGTGTGCTCAACGAACGGCCATACTGCGACGCCTGGCTTAGCAAGCACCTCCCGGACACGACAGTTGAGTACGGATTCGCCCAACGTGACTGGCAGAAGAGGATCTTACAGGAGGCATTGCCTATGAAAGAGCTGCGAGTCGTGGTAAACGAATCCAACGTCTCTACGCTGATGAACGGTGGGACATTGTCCGATATGCCGATGAGCGTGTCTCGTGCCGCTGATCTGTACGTGTACGGCATGCTGCTGCTCCGAGACGAATTTGACACACAGAGCGAGTATCTCAACGCCACCGACATTATCGCGCGATTCCCCACCCTGGGCATCACGGATCCTCAAGCACTAGAGGAGGTACCACACGAGGCTCGGGGGCCCTTTGCTAAGTTTGCGAGACTCTTGCCCCCGGATGATGTAAATGCGGACGAGGCGGCGCAACGCGAATGGTTCCTGAATGCGAGTACAGCAGGATTCCACGCTCAGGTTGCTTCGATGGGCAACGCTTCCACAGCACACATCGGAATGACATTTTCGAGCGTGCCGATTGCGTCGAACATCACGTTTGACGCGATCACGTTTGAGTTTGAATTGGACCCGAAGCTGTATGGAAATGGCACCAGGTCTATCAGCTTCGACTTCGGATCCTCATGTGGCCCTGCAGGAGATTTGTGCTACGTGAGGAAGCCCTTCTTCAGTGCCGACGATATCCGCTACGAGCCAGAGTCCAAGATTCAAGCCCTCGCTCAGTGTGTGAACAGTGTTGGGACGGAAGAGATTCGCGCTGCCGTCTTCATTGGTGGATACCCGTACTATTTGGACTGCGAGCAGAGCTCCAACAAGTCCATGTTAGTCTTCAGTATCGCAAAACGATTGTCTGCCGACAATCTGACTCTTCTGTACGAGTCTAACTCAGTTCTCAAGAACTCAAGTCAAGCTACCAATATCCGAAAGACATTCGCTGTGACGATTGGGCGACTCGGCTGGGAGTTCACCAACCTGTCCCGGGCATTCAACGCGTCCTGTGACGTGCCAAACGGATGTCTTGGACTTCACGTTCCGTTGAGCAATATCTCGACAGCGACTTTTGAGCAGCAACTTGTTGTCGGTAGCGACAGCCTCAGCGTTACGAAGTTATCTGCCCCCCAAAACACGCTGATGACGCGACAGCTACGCCTCCTTCCGCTTGCACTCATCCGAGAACCACCACGATTTGATAGGTTTGACCACCTATACGAAAGTGGCGATTTGCTTATGCTGCACAACATCGGTACGCGCAAGTGGTCGGCGACCGAGTTGTTGAGGTCTAGCAGCTGTAACGGCCTGATCGAGGAGCGAATCAACACGACACTCAACAACCACCTGTACAACGAGCACGGCCTCCAGGCAGCATACACGGCCGCCGTATTTTTCCTGTTTGAGAACGCGGTTGTGAAGGACACCATCTGGCTCAGCAATAATGAGACGACCTTGAGTTTCGTGCGCAACGTTCGCAAGATCGGTGTGTGGCTATCAATCCCCGAAACCAGTGCATGGCTCACGCTGATCGGATGCATTTTGCTGGTGGTGGGTCTCACAGCAGCGCTGCTTGAGAATCGCCGAAGAAAGAAGAGCGACGCGCTCGCGAGCATGTCGGAGCCGCAAGTCGTCGCGCGAGTTATGCTGGACGAAGGACAGTTCCCGCCGCTTTTAGTGCACCGCCGGATCGGTATCAAGAATGACGAGACAGCGCGTCGCCCTGTGGACGATTTTGAGATTGACGCGATCTCACTCAAGCACAAACAAGTCTACGATCGTGTTGCGACGGTCGCCTAGCGGCTTGGATCGCAGCTGAGACTCTACCACAACTATCAGCTCGTGGTTAACGAGCAAATTTGTCCCGGTCTTGGACACACGCTCAGTAGTGTTCTTTTTACATGCATGGTAATCCAGTGCAACAAGCTCTGTTTGCCCCGCAGCCTACACCTTCTCTTAGGCCGAAACGTTACGTTCTGGGACATCAACCAACGCTCCTCCTGACCCAGTCATGCTACGCTTGCAACTTCGAGCTCTTGTGGTGCGACCAGTTTTCGGATCAGTGTGACGGGCACATTGGCTTTGATGCGCGGAACCATCGGGAACTTGACCTCCACGGCGACACGATAGCTAATATCAACAAAGAAAGAGCTCATAGTCGGGTTGAGTGGCTCCGTCTCTGAGATCTCGTTCGGCGTCAGTGGCAAGCGCATCATCAGCATGGTCGAGTCGCCGTCCGTCGTGTGGGAAAGTGCAATGGCGGCCTTGTCCAGCCGGCGACAGCACACTCGCCGCGTACCGTAGCGCACGCCAGGCGACAGCGGATTGTGGCGATCCACTATCACGTGCTCGTACAACGCGAGCACGACGTACTTGAGTGCGAGAGACGTCTTCACGTTGAGCATAACGTGGGCTTCGATGGTGGACGACGCGTCGAGCACGTCCGTGTCGATACTCAATGCCACGGCGCACGTGCCTCGATCGAACATGCCCATGTACTTGATGGTTTCTTCGGTTGTCACCTCAACGTCTCGACCAAACGGCACGGCCATCGGCGGTGGAGTCACCCGGAAAGACGCCTTCGCCTCCATTTTGCTCCCACGCGAGCCAGCAACAGAAAGCACCGCCTCCACTTCGAACTGCACGCTCACGCGCACGCCCTGGAGCTCCTCCACGGCGCGCGACGCGTACACAAAATTGTGTTGCAAGTCGACCGGCAGCTCCATCGAGAACGGGTACAGCGAGTCGCCGTCGCTGATGGTAACGTCTTCTGCGAGTACGATCTACGGGCAGCCAAAAAGCCTCAAGGTGATACCGAGGTAGTATGAAATCACGTCTGGAAGCAGTCCGGACCTCTTCGTTGATATGCTCAGTCTTACTGTTGTGGCCCGTCACGCCCTTGCCCCTGGCCATGAGCCAGTGGAGCGTCTCGCGCCCGACCACGCGCACCTTGATCGCTACAGTTCACATCGCGTCAGCTAGCGTCGTCAACGCGTCATCGGCGGCAAATGAAACGCATAAACCACGCACTGGCCGACGGCAGCGCGTGCGGTACGTTCACATAGACCGTGCCCGCGAGCGTCTCGCCCGGCTCGAACGCCTCGCGCGCCAGCTCCACGCGCAGCGCGGCGCCGCGGGCCCCGGACGCTCGAACCATGGCGGCTTCTTCTGGTGGAGTGATGGTGAGGTGAGCTCCTCACAAAAGAAGAACAGCCGGGAAACGTTTATCCGGATGCACCAGTTTCAATACACATCAAATGGGTACAGAGCATCTCGCTATCCGGATAATTAAACCCAACTTTCCACCAATCGGTTGGCACTGCTTTTCAACCAATCACCAATTAGAATCAGACTATATCAGATCTGTACTTCAAGTGGAACCTGATTCCAAGAGCTCACGTCACTTGCCCATCCCAGTCGTGCCCAGCGAAGTGGCTCCACTCGACGCTGCGCGCACGAGACGCCGCCCGTTGCGCTGGCCACACGCAGGAAGGGCCACCTGAACGAGTTCAGCGGCGGGACCCAGCACTTGTGGTGCACCCGCCGCGGCGCCCACGAGATCATCCGCTCGGCCCCGTCGCAGCGGATCCCCTCGCAGCCGCGACGCACTTTTCTGTGGACGGTGGCTCCTATTTGTCGCTGGTGGCAGGTACCGGTACGGTGGGCGGCGCAGCTGGCGGCTGTTGACGTTGAGGTGCCGGTGGTGAAGAAACCGCTGCACCCAATTGAATATTTGGAGGTGTGGATCACAGCGCGCGGAGAATAAGTCGCTTCCTCGACTGTTCCCATACGGACGGTCATCCGAGGACACTGACGTGGTGTGGGTGCTTCTACCGACTAAAGCGGGTGCGTCATCAAAGCGATCCCAGTCGACAGCCGTTCATCCCTCAACGGCAACAACTGCGCGCTTAGAAGTGCTCTCTGGGTCCCTTCAGCGACGCACAAGAGCCCTGACCAGAACCAAGTCCACTGACGGAAGGCGCCTTCCAGGGATGGCTCTCCGTTAGTGGAAATGGTAGCCTCCCGAGTTCACTCCAAGTTTTACTACTTACTACTCAAGTACCCATCTCAAGACTCCCCACCCCAACGACTGTGCTCGTCACCATGCGCGGCTTCATCACGCTCACGACGGCCTTGGTCGCCACCATCGCGCTTCTGCCCGCTACGGCGTTTGGCTCGGTGCTGCGCCGCCTCGACGTACAAGGCTACCAAGCCGCGATGAGCAGCATCCCGGCGCCCAACTGCTCGATTGAGAACGGCTTCGACTATGTCGGCAACGACCTCACCAACGTGCCCGGCAACTACGATCAGTGCTGCGACAAGTGCGCGGCGCAGTACGGCTGCAAGGTCTGGTCGTGGTCCAACCACAACGGCGGCACGTGCTGGCTCAAGTCGGCGCGCGGTGACGTCGTCGCGAACCCAAACGTCAAGTCGGCGGTCTTCTCGCGCGGCAATAACCCGATCTGCCAAGTGGCCACCGACATCGACTACGTCGGCAACGACCTCGCACGCGTGGACGGCGCTACGGTTGACGCTTGCTGCGGAATCTGCCGCAACTACGCTGGCTGCCGCGCGTACTCGTGGACCAACTACCAGGGTGGCTCGTGCTGGCTCAAGAGCAAGGTCACGCAGATCGTCACGAATCCGGGCGTCAAGTCGGCGCAGGCCTACCCAGACTACTTTGGCGGCTGTGACAGTGTGCAGTTCGGGTACGACTTTGTCGGCAACGACCTCACAAACAAGCCGAGCGCGTCGTACTCCGGCTGCTGCGATATCTGCAAGGGCACCACGGACTGTCTTGCGTACACGTGGACCAACCTCAACGACGGCACCTGCTGGCTCAAGCGCCGCCGTGGCAACGTGATCGCGAAGGACGGTGCGGTCTCCTGCCAGGTCTACATGAACTACGACCCGCCGGCGTGCACGATTCAGAATGACACTGACTACGCCGGCAACGACATCGCGAACGTGCCCGGCAAGGACGCGAACGAGTGCTGCGATAAGTGCCGCGCCTACTCCGGGTGCCAGGCCTTCGCGTGGTCCAACCAGAACGGTGGTACGTGCTGGCTCAAGAGCAAGAAGGGCGACGCCAGCAGCAAGCCTGGTGTGAACGCCGGCACGATCTACTAAGCACGCTCCACCACGCGTACCGCAGCGTCTCTGCTCGCTGCCTGCTTCGACTGTATATCTCCTACTCTCCAGTTCATAAGCTTCCAGTTAGCAATGAAATAGTGATGATTCAACAGCCTTATCCCTCCATCTTCCAATACAGCAGATGAACTGTCTTTGCATCTTCCACGGGAGTTGCTCAAGTGGCGCCGCGTTGTCTACTTGGTTTACGATTTTGACCCGTGCTTTAGCTGATACGGTTGGTGCCATCGAGAAAAGGCACTCAACCGCCACACTGTAGTTGAGCGTGAGGAAGTGGGTTTGTATCGTTGGTAAGAGACGCGCAAAGCCGTAGATGTCGTTCTTCGTTACCGGCAGGTGGAGCATCGCCTCAATCGTGCTGTTCGCCCACGGAACGAGTGTCGCCGCCTCAAAACGGCGACAGACAACGACACGCGATCCCTGTTTCAGTCGACGCTGCCCTTGGCGATCGACTATCGCGTCTTCGTACAGAGCCAACGCAACGTACTTGAGCCGTCGAGTGGTTTGGCAGTGAAGCGTGACACGGGCCGTGATCGTCCAGGTAGAGTCGAAGACATCGCGCGATATCTGAAGCGTGACGTCGCAGGTGCCTCGCTTGATCACACCGAGAAGCTTCACGGGGGCTTCCTTCTTCACCAGCACTGGCTTTGGTTCATATGTGATCCTTGCTGGTGGCGTTGGGACGGTGAATGACGTCGTCGAATTCAAGTCGGCGGTTGAGAAGGCGTCAACAGCCAGCGCAGCCTTAATGTGATAAGCGATGGTGACCCGCACATCCTCCAGGTTGCTAACGCGGCGGCGGCATACTGCAACGTCAGCGGCAGGTACTCTGAAAGCTGGAACGTAATCGGGTACTTCAGGATCCCCTCGGAAAATAAACCCCCGTCCAGTGCCAAAATCTCCTGACGCTACGATAAGCATCGTCGCAAATTGAAGCCGGTACAAACGCAAAATATGCTCTAGTTGCCGAAGCGGCATGTAGTGCGGCACCGTTGCCGTCATGGGCACACGCGCCCGCAGAACTGGACACACGCAGGCAGGGGCCACCTGAACGTGTTCAGCGCCGGGACCCAGCACTTGCGGTGCACCAGCCGCGGCGCCCACGAAATTGCTTCGTCGGCACTGTCGCAGTAGATCCCCTCGCAGCTGGAGTCATTTCGTCACTGGTCCACTGTACCGTACGGGACTGAGTGAGAGGCGGCACAGCGGGTGGCTGTTGATGTTGAGGTACCGGTGGTGAAGAAACTGATATACCCAACTGAACCTTTGGAGGTGTGGCTCACAGCGCGGGGCGAACAAGTCGCTTTCGGGACTGTTCACACAGGGACGGTCCTCGGAGGGCACCGCCGTAGGCTGCTTAGCGTATGTGGAGACTGCTTAGGCTCATTCCAAGTTTTACAACTTACCACTCCAGTGCTCACCTCAAGACTCCCCACCCCAGGCAAGCGACTGTGCTCGTCACAATGCGCGGCTTCATCACGCTCACGACGGCCTTGGTCGCCACCATCGCGCTTCTACCCGCGACGGCGTTTGGCTCGGCGCTGCGCCGCCTCGACGTGCAAGGTTACCAGGCCGCGATGAACATGATCCCGGCGCCAAACTGCTCGATCGAGAACGGCTTCGACTACGTCGGCAACGACCTCGTGAACGTCCCCGGCAACTACGACGAGTGCTGCTACAAGTGCTCCACGCAGTACGGCTGCAAGGTCTGGTCGTGGTCCAACCACAACGGCGGCACGTGCTGGCTCAAGTCGGCGCGCGGTGACGTCGTCGCGAACCCGAACATGAAGTCGGCGGTCTTTGCGCGCGGCAATAACCCGATCTGCCAAGTGGCCACCGACATCGACTACGTCGGCAACGACCTCGCACGCGTGGACGGCGCCAACGTCGAGGACTGCTGTGACAAGTGCCAGAAGTACGCTGGGTGCCGCGCGTACTCGTGGACCAGCTTCCAGGGTGGCTCGTGCTGGCTCAAGAGCAAGGTCACGCAGATCATCACGAATCCGGGCGTCAAGTCGGCGCAGGCCTACCCAGACTACTTTGGCGGCTGTGACAGTGTGCAGTTCGGGTACGACTTTGTCGGCAACGACCTCACAAACAAGCCGAGCGCGTCGTACTCCGGCTGCTGCGATATCTGCAAGGCCACCACGGACTGTCTCGCGTACACGTGGACCAACCTCAACGACGGCACCTGCTGGCTCAAGCGCCGCCGTGGCAACGTGATCGCGAGGGACGGCGCGGTCTCCTGCCAGGTCTACATGAGCTAGGCAGACTGACAAAGTTGGTATGTACTGCGTTACTTCTGTGTAAACTTACATGAACTACGACAGACCGGTGTGCACGATCCAGAACGACACCGACTACGCCGGCAACGACATCGCGAACGTGCCCGGCAAGGACGCGAACGAGTGGTGCGACAAATGCCGCGGCTACTCGGGCTGCCAGGCCTTCGCGTGGTCCAACCAGAACGGTGGTACGTGCTGGCTCAAGAGCAAGAAGGGTGACGCTACCAGCAAGCCTGGCGTCGATGCCGGTACGATCTACTAAGCACGCCCGTGGCGCGTTCCACCGCGTCTCTGCTCGCTGCCTGCTTCGACTGCATATCCCTTCTTCTCCTTTTCATGAGGTTCCAGTCAGAAAAGAATTGTGGTGCGTCGAACAGCGTGGCCACTCTCACTTCCAACATACCGGTACCCGTAGCGCTGACATTGGTTCCTGCTAATGGAATGACTGTTGGAATCACTGTTCACTTTCCCCTCGAGTTGCTCAAGTGGCAGCAGCTGCGTCGTCTGTTGGATTCACGATCTTGATGGGCACCTTCACTGACACTTTTGGTGCCATCGAGAAATGGCACTCAACTGCAACGCTGTAGGTGAGCGCGAGGAAATCGGTTACGGTCGTGGGTAGCAGACTCGCGAAGCCGTAGATGTCGTTCGGTGTTATCGGCAGATGAAGCGTCACGTTTAGCATGTTGTTATCCCAGGGACCGAGCGTCGTCGCCTCAAAGCGGCGACACACAACGAAACGCGATCCGTGCTTGAGTCGGCGCTGTCCTTGGCGGTCTACTGTCGCCTCTTCGTACAAAGCCACGACGACGTACTTGAGCCGTCGAGTGGTTTGTCGATGAAGCATGACTCGAGCTGCAATCGTCCAGTTTGCGTCAAACTCATCACGTGGCAGTTCCAGTGTAATGTCATAGGTGCCTCGCTTGAGCAGACCGAGAAGCTTCACGGGGGTTTTCTGCCTCTCCACAACTGGCTTTGGATTGTGCGTGATCTCGGTTGGTGGTACTGGCACTGTGAATGTTGCGGTCGAAACTAAGTCGGCGGCTGTGAAAGCGTCTACTGCTAGTGCAGCCTCAACACGGTAGCTGATGGTGACCCGCACGTCCTCCAGGTTGCTCACTCGGCGGCGTGCATACTCAAACGTCGGCGGCAGCTCCTCCGGTAGCTGGAACGTAATCGGGTAGTCGACCGTTCCCTCGGAGAACATAGTGCCTTCATGCGTCAAAATCTCCTAACGGAAGGGTGAGCCCCTTTGGGGTGAAGCACACTTGATACAAATGCAAACCGCTCGGACCACGTACTGTGAGCTCGACATGCCGAAGCGTCATAGAATGTGGCATCTTGCTTTCGCCGTTGCGCACGCTCCATCGAAGCCGTTGTTCACCACGTAGACACACCCGCAGTTCTAGTCACACACGAACACATAAAATCCCACTGAGCGGTTGTACGAGTGACAACAGCAGCAAACACACGCACGCATCCACCCACGTCCTGTCGTGGTCTTGAGGAGCCGCAGGCACACGGTCCCGTTCACAGAGTCTCCGGGCCGGATCAAGACCTCCACCAGCTGAACGCTGAGAGAACCGTGGACGCCCAGATGGAGCCGGCGCGCGAGTTTGCCCATGTTCGTGGTTGCAGCGAAGTGGGCTCCGAGATGGCGTCGACTGCGCTTTTCCACCAATGCGACCTGCATTCTCGTGTTCTTTCATGGGTTCACAAGTTGAACTCAGAACCCAGAAGTGATCCGGTCAGATTCAGACCATCAACTTCAACTTGACTTGCTAGGTTCGCCGAACTTGAGTTGGCTGAGCACAGCCTGCCAAACCCAAATCATCACTGAACGCTTTTTCCGCCGGTGGGCGTCACTCACATTCCTCGCTCGGTCGGACGAGCGTTGGTTCAGCACTTGTGACCCACTGCTTGTGGTGCACCGTCACAGGAGGCCACGAGGTTTGGGTCCAGCCTCAACCTGCGTGGGCGACGCGATTGCAGGTGCCGCTGGTCACAAAGACCCGTGCGCATCCCTGGGACGCGGCGCCAGTCTCAGTAAAAACACGAAGTTTGCGACGTGTAGGTGGTACCCAACTTGCAGTCATCACACGTACATTCGTCTCGGTTGTCGTGGTTGTGGTTGCGTCTACGTGATTGGGAAAATTTCGTCACGAGACGATCGCGGACAACCGCACAATCGACAAAGAACCGGTACGGTAGGCCTGCCACTCTCAGCCGTGCGCGACCCACACGTTGTCGATCGGGACAGCTGCGTTCAAGTCTCCTTCCCACAAGGAGCCTACACACACGAACGCCTAGTTCTGGGAGTGTTCGGACGCCTCGGCGCTGTGTCGGCCACACAGCGTCGAACCCACGGTACCCAAACGGTCCAACCGTTGGAGGGACATGGCCGTGGAGTGAGGGGCCGCTCGCGAGCGGGGCAGCGCCCGTCGACCGACCTGACGCGGCTGTAAGTTGCAGTGCTTCCAGCGGGCTCATTCCAAGTTTTCCAACTTACGACTCAAGTTCCTTTCTATCTTGCAAGTCAAGACTTCCCCCAAACCAACCAACGCTCCATCCCTTCTGCCATGCTTGGTCTCACGGGTGTGTGTACGATTCTCGCCGCGATGGCGCTGCTACCGGACGCTGCAATGGGTTTGTCGCTGCGCCGACTCGAATACGAAGCCCTCATGAGCGCGCCGCCACCGTTCTGCTTCGTCGAGCACGGCTTCGACTACGTCGGCAACGACCTCACCAACGTGCCCGGCAACTACGACCAGTGCTGCAACAAGTGTGCGGCACAGAGCGGCTGCAAGGCCTGGTCGTGGTCCAACCACAACGGTGGTACGTGCTGGCTCAAGTACGCACGCGGCGAAATCATCACGAACCCGAACGTCAAGTCGGCGCTCTACTTCCAGGGATCCCGTCCAACGTGCCAGGTCAGCACCGATATCGACTACGTGGGCAACGACATTGCGCGCGTGGACGGCGCTAAGGTCGAGGACTGCTGTGACAAGTGCCAGAAGTACGCCGGATGCCGTGCGTACTCGTGGACCAACTATCAGGGCGGCTCGTGCTGGCTCAAGAGCAAGGTCACCCAGACCATCACGAACCCAGGCGTCAAGTCGGCGCAGGCCTACCCGGACATCTACGATGGCTGCCTTTTCGTGCAGGTCGGTGTCGACTACGTGGGCAACGACGTCGCCAACAAGCCCAGTGCGTCGTACGCCGGATGCTGCGATCTGTGCAAGACCACGGACAACTGCCGCGCGTACACGTGGTCGAACCACAACGGTGGCACGTGCTGGCTCAAGAGCAAGAAGGGCGATGTCGTGCTCAATGCTGGTACGACCTCGGCCCAGGTGTACCCGAACCCTGACACTCCGCAGTGCACGATTCAGAACGACACAGACTACGCCGACAACGACATCGCGAACGCGCCCGGCAAGGACGCGAATGAGTGCTGCGACAAATGCCGCGGCTACTCGGGCTGCAAGGCCTTCGCGTGGTCCAACCACAACGGCGGCACGTGCTGGCTTAAGAGCCAGAAGGGCAATGCTAGTGCCAAGCCCGGTGTGAACGCCGGTACGATCTAAGGTCGTCCTCAGCCAAGGTCAACGTCAGCACGCGCCCTATCACCGTGAAGCTGGCTCCATCATTTCTTCATCTTCACACGTCAATCTCAACCATTCGATCAGCCCGAATCAAACACAGAAAAACAACCAGAGACGTTACGAATAGCTTTGCCCAGGATGAGCTACATTCTCACTGAGATAAGTAGGTTGGCAGCATCGTTTTATCTATACACTGGCTGAGATACCATGGACGAGCGAAAGCCGTGCGACCTAGCTGAAGCTATTTTGAACAGGTCGTCGGATCGTTCAGGTTGTGGTATTAGATGAGCTCTTGGCCTGAGAATTCGGTAGACGGATCCCTTCGAGAAGATAAGACGACACAGCCTGAGGTCGGACTCGGACGGTGCGACCAAAGATCAGTCGTGCATTCGGTAAAATACCCGGCACTTGAAACCCCACGTCTCATCATGTTGGGCAAGCTGCTTGGCGGAGGCACGAACACCTCTGCAGCCATCACGCTCGCCAAGCTCAGCTACGCAGTTGGTGAACTCGTTCAAGGCCAACTTACGATTACGGTCAGCGGCCCAGAGCCTTTCGAATGTGATGGTGAGCACTAGACGTTGCTATACCGTACCGGTACCGGAATCTGGGGACACGATGCGAGCGGAATGCGTTTGTGTGTAGGTGCGACAATCGCGTTGGTAGGCGTGGAGCAGCTCAAGTGGGAGGTGGAGGTCAGCGAATCGTGGGAGAACCGAGCGGCCAACCACCGCCTCACGAATCAACTGGTAAGCACACATCACGGATACGTCATGAGATATGACCTTCTGACCATAACAACCAGATCCACTTGCCAGTACCACCCGGGGCGCGTCTGCCGATGGGCCAACACCTCTTCCCTTTTGCGCTGCCGCTACCGACCAACATCCCGGCCAGCTTCATCAACGCCGAGCCAAGAGATTTCTCGTGGGGAAATGTCGAAGGCCGCATTACGTATACGGTGGAAGCCGAGGTGCGCGCCAAGGGACACAAG
Source organism: Pythium rhizo-oryzae (assembly GCA_027475725.1). Classification (NCBI taxonomy): domain Eukaryota; phylum Oomycota; class Peronosporomycetes; order Pythiales; family Pythiaceae; genus Pythium; species Pythium rhizo-oryzae. The sequence goes on from JAMFLL010000073.1 coordinate 51,506, forward strand.
ACGCCGCAGACTGCGTTCCACCCGTTGACGATCCACTCCGTGACCATCTCACCTGTGCCTTCGCGAATCCCTGTGAACGAAACCACGTCCGCGAGGGTCAAATTCTTCTGTTGCTTCGAGAAGGGCACGTGCGAGCTCGCGGCCACCACGGCGTTCAATTCTCACGGCCTTTACTCAGGCGTGATTGACGTCCACGCCACGGTTCTGAACGGAACCACGCTCACCATTCAAGCACTTGTCTTCACGCTTCGGCGCGTGCTAGACCTGCATGTACCGGCAGGTTACGGCCACACGGGCGTCCATCGAATGACCAAAGACCTCTCCACGCAGCACGCCAGTATCCCTATCGCACCCGGCACTAAGAAGGAAGGCATCCCTACTCAATTTGCCATGGCTAACATCATTTCGCGTCTGAAGCCAGGGCCTCCACTGGTCCCTGGGAACGCATCAAGCCCGTTGTCACCGCCGTTGCGCCCGACCGAGCGACTGCTATTCAGCTCCATCTCCTATTACGTCGAAGTGAAGGTCGTTTTCGCGAGCAGCATGTGCAGCGAGGTACGACTCGAGCTCCCTGTGTCGCTCCTTCACCTGCCGCCAACCGGCTGGGCGCCGAAGCCGCCCTCAAGCCGCACAGACACGTCGACGCCAACCACAAACGAATGATGCGGAAAAAGAAATCGACGAAGACAAAACAAACATCGAGCCGCCGATCCTGACTGTGGCAAGCACCACCTTAGGTAATAGAATGTTTACATCTTCAGCGTGCATCCCAGCGCCTCCGATCAACGACAACGAGCCCGCACGGCTCAGAAACGGCTCGTGGTCAGTTGACGATCACCGCGCGAGACCTCGAGGGTTCCATGCGTCAAGGTATGGTGTGGTGGCATCTCCAGAACCCCTGGGTGATCGATTCGAAAAGGTTACTTCAAGCTAGACTTCGTGAAACGGATCACTCGATGGGCTTGGGCATCGGCATCGGAGCGAGGGGGACTGCAAACATCGGCAGCTGGTGGACGCCGAGCGGGAACTCGAGCTTTACATCCGAGGACCACGAGAACGCGCAGTAGATCTCTAGGTGGTAGCTGATCGATACAAACATCATATCGGTGGTCGGATGCAGCGGCGGCTGCGCGAACGGCTGTAGTTGTCGGAGTTCTGAATCGTCGTCGAAAAAGCCTTTGGCTCCGCCCGCCGTGATGTTGGAAAAGGAAAAGTCAGCGACCATGTTCTCCTCGGTCTCACCTGGCGCGATCTTCTCCAGCTTGGTTTGATCAAGAAGTCTCTGAGTCACGTATCTTGATCCGCTGTGGGTAAAGCCGTGGGGCACGTGGATCGTAAAATCCTGATAGAGCCGCATGTGGACCGCCGAAATCTCACTCGTGCTTTCGTTCCGCACAGATCCCTGGATTCGCACAGCGCCCTGCATCCAGTCGACGTAGTTGGCGCTAGACGTTCCCGTGATGTGGCACATGCCCTTCTTCACGCAGCACATGAAGTACACCGGCCGTGAGGTCGTGTCTTCAAGCGGTAGCGGCGGTTGTTGCGGCACGATAGGAATCGCGTGAACAGCGATCTTTGCTTCACAGCCCAGGTTAGCCGAGAGCATGCCCTTCACCTTGACCTCGGCCGTGATTTTGTACAGGATGGAGCTCATGACGCGCGAGAGATGCTCGACGTCGGCCTTGTACATCGAAAATGTGCTCGGTAACCCCGGAGGGAGCTGGAACTGGAAGGGAAACACATATTCGCCTGGCACGAACGCCGTGGGCTGGCCGATCAGTGGAATATGCTGGCGCAGCACCTCGTGCTTGATGTGGTGGTGGTTGGTCGTCTTGCCTTGTCGCACGCGCCAAGACAAATGCTCTTTGCCCGACAGAGTGAGCACGAATCCTACGCAACCGCAAAGCCCACACGAAGGGTTAGAACCATCGCGCCTGACTCATCGAAACACTGCGCGACACCTCTTGTTCTTACCTTCGGCGTCGATCGCGTCCTTGACGCTCAGTTTCACATGGCCCACGACGAACTCGCCCGCGAAGAACTCGCGCTTGGGCAGCTCGATCTCCACCACGCCCTTGACGCCGATACTCATCACCTGCGCGAAGCGACCCATCTTGACGACAACCGATCGACGGCGATGCCTTCTCGTCTCAGCCGCGACGGCCAGGCCGCAGTCGGCGGAACAAGGCCATGCTCAGACCATGGATGTATTTTAGGCCGCTCAGGAGGGGCGAGTGAGTCAATACCAGTGTGTCTTGGGCAATGGACTTTGTCCGTAGGCTACGTACGGTGCGGGCCAAAGCATAGTGCTTGGCACTGCGAGGGAGTCGGTTCCGCTCGCTGATTCTGTAGAGTCTGCTGAGACCGACAGTGCTTCAACGTGGGGTTGTGTGGTCGTCGCCGCCCCGCCTTCCACACCGAAGGGAGATGCTCACACGTCACAGATGCGCTGATGTGGATCAATTGATGGGAAATGATATCCGCACCACCCAAAGCGGATAAACGCACCACCTTACGTGCTATTTCTGTAATATACCAAACTCGATTGACTGAATGTGAGTAGAGAGACAGAACGACCGGAGGCGGCGGGGGGCCCCGTCCCCGCAGGGGGCGATTGCGAAGGTCGCGCGCAGCGCACCGTAGCGACGCGGGGTCCGCGCCGCAGGTCGCTCTGGCGGAATGGATCCTAGCACGCCGACGGCCAGATCTTAGAATCTAAAATACGCGAGGCTCGTGCCGACGGCAGAGCCACCGAAGCGAAGCGGAGGTCGGCGTGTCGGCACGAACGTAGCGCCGCCATTAGTATCCACTTTCTGTCATATGGGTGGTGCGTTTATCCACTTTGGGTGGTGCGGATATCAATTCCCTCAATTGATCCCACGCCTTCCGGCGGTGCATAGCAAGGGCACGTGGTGTGGTTCAGAAGCCGCAGTTGAAGTTTGGGGCAACCGGCCTGTCCACCACACAGCTGAGAACAAACGCTGCGCGTCAACATGCCAGATCGTGTTCCATCAGTAGACTGACCCTTCTTTTGTCTGTATGCACTGATTTAGAGGAAGACGGAACTGCATCTCGAGCGAATGACGTCGTGGCGTCAACCACGAGTCCCAGCGTTGCGTGCGGTGTTGGGGGAATGTCCCCCCCGCGCTCGTCAAATGGCTCCGTCCAGCCAAGAGCTGCGCCACCCCCAGGACACCGGCAGTGCCGCCGCGCTGCCACACCGGTGTGATGACGTAGAGCGTCGGAGGCGACGCGAAATGATGGGAGACTTCCCCACCGGCAAGAGCCACACCGCCACAAGTGGCAGGGTTCCGTACTGTCTTTAGTTGCCCGGGCCCCCAAGCACCATCCCGACGATGGCGTCACAACACGCGATGGCGTCGTCAACGGCAACTCAGCACGATGACAGCATCGAGCTCGAATCGATGTCGTCACACACGAGTCGATCGGTTACGCCAGCACAGCACGCAACTGAAACGCTCGCCTCGAATACTGAATGGGGAAGTGAACGCTGGACTAGTCCTAAAGATGCTCCAACATCGAAGCATTCGCTATCCCTCGGCGACTGCGCCTTCCCAGCCAAGGGGGAGAAAGATGAGTTGCAGTTTAGAGCCTTTTCACGGGAAATCCTGGTACAGTACTGTAAGATTGGAGCGCTGGAGCTCCCGCCGCTCGCATCAACAGCGCGAGGACCCTGGCGCGTGATGACTGCCCGTTTCGGGCAGCCCCCTGCCCCGTGCCAGTGGCACTGCAACGGTCCACCGCGGGGAAGACCTTCAGACCTCTACATTCTGATGCGGGATGAGTTCACTTCCACATGCCCGAGAATGGAACTGGCGCGTTGGCCACTTTGAGCTGGTTAGTGCCAGCGAGGCATCCGGACCGAATTCCCACCCGACACGCCGCGGAAACGCGGCATGAGTGAGCGGCCAGATGCTCGCGGCTCTCTGTTGATCTCTGTTGATCACGCGTGGTGCTCCACAGCGCCTTGGCCGCCACGAACGGAGCGCTCGGGCGTGTCCAAGGTCATCTGGGTCCTGAAGATGGACCAGTTGGAGTGACAAATGGCCGCGGCTATGCACGCGTGGATCGTTGCACCAGCTGGTCAGTGCTGGTCCCACTGTCGGCGCGACGGATTTCGCTTGGTGCCGAGGGTGCCTTGTCCGTGAACTTGTTTCGCAATCGAAAGATCAATCCACGGAGAACCAAAAACCAATCCCAAGGTTACTGAAGGCCGCGGGAACCGTTTTCTCCCAACAGCATGGGCATTTTCGCTTCTAGGACTTGGACTCGCAGGGTTTGGCTGACGTAGCCATTGACGAGATCGGTTCCAAGTGCAGAACCCTTTTTGGATCTTGTTGCGTCAAACAAACCAGGGCACCCGCGTCCCCATCCTAATAAACTCTGCAGTGTTCCGTACGGATCGCACTTTGGCCATCCAGTCCCAGCAGCAGCAAGCGTTGCCGGTGGCCGGCTGCTTTTCCAGTGTGGCGCTGTCTCTGTGGGCTGATCCGCTTCTTTGCGTGTCCGAGACTTGTCTTGTTGACACGTAGAGAGCTGGGCGGGCCTGGAGGCGAGCGGGCGGATGTTTGCCAGGTTCGGGTCAGACTCCCCCCCAAGTGACTTGGTGTTTGTATGCTGACGCCGCCAGCAGCCGTTGCGCGGTGATTATCGTCCCACGCCCACAACCGCTCTCCAAGCAGGACCAAACAGCCCGAGCCCTATCCCAGTCCGATCCTGTTTGACCGGAAAAGTGCCTGTGTTTTTGGTTCTTGGGGTTCTCTTGTTGTGATCTTCGCGCCGCCCCTTCAAGAAAGCACGCTGACGCGCCGACGTCATTTCGTCAGTGGAGCATGCTATTACTTCAATTACGCGTAACATACCGACCTAGAACACGAGTTTGAGCTGCCCACCACATCTAGTTTCGTAGTTTTACTATTCTCGCGCTGACGGATGGGGATGTCCTTCCCCACCGGCAGCAGGCGTCGGAAAGTCCCCAGTGTTGCCATTCCGGAATTTGGCTCGCGGCACCGAAGAACGGAAAAGCTTCGCCTCCTCCTCCTCCCTCCTCTCTCTGTACAGCGACACCATGGAGGCTCTCTCTGGCGACATGGGCTTCATGTTCGACAACGGCTTCCGCGCGGCCATGAACCTGAACGCGCCGGCTGCTCCGCAGGCGCCGCTGATGGCCGCCGCCGCCGCCGGCCCCGTTACGACGTCTGCGGGTTCGTCGGCGGTCGGCGACTGGAAGGAATGGGACGACGCCGCGTTCGACAACTTTGAGTTTGACCTGGGCTTTGACACGTTCCTCATGGCCACGGCTGACGACTTTATGGAGCCGCTCGGTGCCTCGGCGCCGGCGACGACCCACTCGGTGCCCTCGATGGCACCACCCGGCTCGCCTCCGGTGTTCAGCGACGCGCTCGACTCGAGCAGCAGCTGCACCAGCGAGTCGGAGTACTCGGTGGCGGACGATGAACTCGCGATGATGCTCCCGGAGATCAAGACGGAGGCGGCTCCGGTCAAGCGCTCCCGCAAGCGCAAGAACCCGGAGGCCGTTGCGGCGCAGAAGCAGCAGACCGCTAAGGCGGCCACTGTGAAGGCCGCGGACAAGAAGACCAAGGTCTCGCAGCAGAAGGGCAAGACCCACGCACCGATCAGCGCGGAAGCCGAACGCCTGTACCGCCGACGATACGACATTCTCCACGAGATCTTGGAGGCGTGGAACACGGGTGGCATCGAGGACATGGAAGAGATTGCCGACGATGTGTACGACTCGGATGTGACGCTCGTGAGCCCGGACTACAGCGAAGGCCTCAAGGGCGTCCAGGCGCTGATGCACCACTGGACGTTGCTCTTGGATTCGTTCCCGGACGGAATCATGGAGGAGTACCAGATTGAGCGCGATGACGCGGAAGGTCAAAAGATGAACGTGACCTGGGTGTTCAGTGGCACGCAGATCTTCCCCTTCTTCGGCGTGGAGCCGCGCCATGAGAAGGTCACGATTCGCGGCAAGTCGTTCTTCACGTTCAAGGGCGAGAAGATCAGCCAGATGGTGCTTTCGTGGAACTACCGCGAGGCGCTCATGAAGCTGATGGGCGTGTGCCCCCCGTCGGACCGCCGGTAATTGGCCGCGCTTTGCGTCGTTGTGTCGTTCCTGGATGTTGATAGATGAAGCACGCGTTAGTTTAGAGTACAGTAGTGCTGCGCATGATGCAAATGAAATCGAATGATTTATTCTATTGGTGTGTCGTGTGGGTGGAGGATCGTCGCGTCTATGAAGATACTTGGAGGACGAACACGCGGCCTGGAATGGGCTCACCGCTTTCCTTTCGTACCGCGACTGACTCCTGGACAGCGATTGTAAAGCCATGCCGAGCTGCCAGGGAGGCAATGTACTTATCCGAGTGCTGGAATCGACCAGATGAAGCCAGTTGAAACCCATCACCCGAGCTGAGAAGCTCAGTTGAGAACGCGAACCACCCACGACGACGCAGCTTCTGTGCGACGAGTGGGAAGATCTCATCAAGCGCCCCGACGTAGATCCACACGTCAGCTGAGACCACGAGATCAAGGCTACCGTCGCTCTTGGATGAGAGGAAAGGGATGATGTCGGCAGCTGAGAGGTTGAATATGACGAAACTCGATCAGTGTCCACAGCAAGATCTCATCTGAACTAACCACGACGCCAACGTACTCTCCGCTTCATCGTAGAATTCACTCTCTCGCGTTTTCTCGATCATGAGAGGCGACAGATCAATCTATGCCGCGAGTATCTGTCAGCACGGTGCTGCATAGCATTAACCTCACAGCAAGTGACCACGTACCCCGGCAATATGTGTGGCGAACGGCCGCAACAGTCGTCCACACAACCCAGTCCCACAGCCGAGATCGACCGCCGTGAAAGTCTCGTCAGCGACGCTCGTTGGGAGCGCCTTGGCGCGTTGCAGCGCGTCCACGATCTGCCACGGAATGCGGTACTCGAGGTGCATCACGAGTTTCTCTTCAAACGTCTCTGCCAAGTGATCGAAGACCTGGCGCACGTACGCCGGAGCCGCGGTTGTGGCTTCGCCTCGGATCGTCGCGAGTGAGTGGACGGCACGATGGTGGTCTTGCTTCTCAGCGACGATCATTTCGTATCCACGCACCACCAGTTCTGGCTCGGCTGGGTGGAGCACAGTTCTACGTTAAGCACACAAGCATGGCCGTGAGAGATCCGCTGAAACGCGCCACAAGTTATGTGTCGCAGGCCGCGCACCTCAACACGGTATGCGCGACGGCATCATTGTCGTTCTCGCGGACGACGCGCAGCATGTGGCCGACAGCAAAGTATAGTTCGTCCATCATCTGCAGCACGACCGACATGTTGAAGTTGGCCTTGGGGCACGTCGGACAGTGTGCCAACGCGCGTGTGAACCCCTCGGCACCTCCAACAAAGTCGCCTTGCTCGAACAGCGCGGTTGCTTCCTCGCGGAGTTGGACAAGAGTCGGCGATTCCGTGTCAAGTGGCGGGTAGACGCTCTCCAGGCGCACAGCCCAATCCTCCACGACCGAGATTGCGCGTGGCGATGCACAGTTCACTCGCACAGACGCAGGCAATCGCGTGACGCCGGTCTCGCGGCAAATCTCGCGAAACTCACTGCTTGTCGTCCAATACCGACGATAAGGTTAGACACTCCCACCTTCTCCAATCACGCCTAGCAATAGCCGCCGACGCACCTGGACTCGCTCGAGATACAGAGGACATCCGCGACTTCACGCACGTTGTACCCACCTCGAGCGACCACCACGAACCGCTCGTCGGACGCCGTCTGCTGTTTGATAGACGGCACCACCACCGCATCCACGGGTGCCGTCCACTCCGCACAGACGTACACGTTGAGATGCCCCTCTTGGACGACGCCGTGGCGGCTCAGCAAGGCCGTAAGCAGCGTCGCGCCACGGCCGCCATGGTCCCCGCCATCCGCCATGGTGGTGTTGCCCGTTGTGGTCGGGTTACCTCAGTGCTCGGGTTACATTTTGTACCCTGCCCCCCTTCACCCCCAACCAGCAACATCGTACTTTGGAGAGAACCAATTGCGAACTTATCGAATGTCGCACCATGCGAACCTAAGCGTGTCATTGATATGCAAACACAGTCCGCACACAGCCGTGGGGATCTGGTGTTTAAAACACCCTCCCCAAGCCGCACGGCCCACGGCGGCCGGCCCCACACACACAAGCGGTGGCTCTCGTGGTGGCCAAGGAAGAACGAGCGGAACGCGCCCGACGTCATCGCCCTCTGATCCTTAGCACGCACCATGGGCGCCGCGCCGAGCAAGACCGAGCGCAAGGTGCCGACCTGGAACGTGCTCGCCACGAGCGCGGTCGCGCCCGTGAGCAATGCGACGCCGGTGGGTCTCTCCGTCTAACGTTACCGTTTAGACGCCGCGAACTTAAGGGAAACTCACGCGTTGTCGCCATGAAAGCAGGAGAGCGGGGATATCCCGGTGTACATGCAGCAGGTGGAGGAGATCGAGCGCGAGCGCGCGCGCCTGCCGAACCCGGGCCTCTACGAGAACGCGACGAACGAGCTCAAGGGCCCGGTGTCGCCGGACGCGTTCGACGGCTTCCGCTTCGACTTTACGCGCATCCTGGGCCAGCGCTTCTCGACCTCGCACTCGTTCCTGCTGGGCACGCCGATGATCCCGGGCGGGCTCTACCAGTTCGGCGCGAACGTGGTCGTGGGCGACGCCGTGGACCCGTCGACGTTCCTCATGAGCAAGATCACGCCCGACGGCTACGTCGACGCGCGGTGGAACCAGCGCCTCTCGGCCAACTGGAAGATGCGCGTCAAGTCGCAGCTCAAGTCGGAGGAGCACGGAAGCCAGGCGCTCGTGGACCTGGACTACACGGGCGACGACTTCACGTGGAACATGAAGCTCTCGAACGGCCCGCTGCTCGGCGTCTCGTACTTCCAGAGCGTGACACAGAACCTCGCATTAGGCGGCGAGGGCTACTACCACGGCAAGCACCGCAAGGTCATCGCGGCCTACTGCGCCAAGTACGCGGCGCCCGAGTGGGTCGGCACGGCGACGTTCGGCGCCATGGGCACGCTCCAGCTGCAGTACCTGCGGAAAGTGGGCAACCGCATCCGGTACGGCTCGGAGCTCGTGTACAACCACATGTCGGGCGAGTCGCAGACCACGGTCGGCGTCGAAGTCGATCTGGGCCAGACCCACATCGTCTCGGCCATCGACCAGAGCGGCCGCGTGGCCACGAGCGTCGAGACGCGTGTGCTGCCCAACTTCATGCTCACGCTCTCGGCCGAGGCCTTCCCGGCCAAGGACGACTTCAAGTTTGGCTACGGCGCGCAGATCACGTTCTAGGTTTGGCGTTAGAATAGGCCCTCGCGCTAGTAGACAAAACGCATTTTTTTCTCTGTCACGCGTTGTTATCGTCGGCGTGTTGTAGCCACGGATTCTACGATCTCTGCTCTCAATCTAGAACGGCCACTCGGGCGCGGCGCCACCGCCGCTGTTGTTCGAGTACGTGTTCTTGGAGCGCGCCCCGCCACCAGAGTTGCCGCCGCTCCAGTCGTTCCCGCTGTCGTTGCCCTCAACAGTCCTACATATCCAACCTGGGTGTAAGGCTTCCCATCGACAACCTAGCAACCAAGAGATGGTTATTTTAACGTACAGAGGGCCTTCAAGAACCGAATGGAAGCCATAGAGACGCGGCAGCGAGAACGTCAGCAGCTCCTTGAGCACGCGCGCCTCGCCGGCGTTCAGCGAGACGCGTTCCTCGGCGTCCGTGGTCGACACGTTGAACTCCGTCAGCGGGTGGCCGTCCGCGCCAGCGACGCGCTTGACGTCCAAAAGCGAGCGGCGCGCCTTCTCGTTCGCATCCTTGGAGTTCACGTTGGGCGCGTGCGTGATCGTGACCTCGTTCAACTTGCCGTCGAGCACCTCGAGCACGAGGCCGATCTCCGTCGGGCTGAGAGAGAAGAACTAGCGGCCGGCCCGCGGTTAGAGAGTTGGAGAGGTGGCAAGCACCAATGTAATGCGTGCAAAGCGTACCACTTTGTCGTTGTACGAGTAGCTCTTGCCGGGCTCGCTCGCGTTGGCCCACGACAGCATCATGGAACCCTACAGGGAAGACAGAAACACACTTGTCCATCAGCGCCTCGAACTCCGACTCCCAGCTCATCGCGACGAGCACACGTACCAGGCGCTTAGTCTTCAGGTAATCGCGCCCAGGCACAGGGCTGTACACGGGCGCCACGGGCTGCGCCTGGAACGCCGCGTGCGGGCCGTACTTGACGAAGCTCGGGAATGTGCGCTCTGGACGCACACACACAGAGTGTCGGTGAGTAAACGAGCACTATTGGAAACCGTTATGGACACAGAATGCCCTCGTACTGGTCGAGAAGCGCATGGCCGCGCCGGCGAGCGCGCTGGAGCTGCCGCTGCGCTGCGCGAGGCGCGAGAAGAGCATCATCTTGGCGTCGTGGTGAGTTGGTCTCGGCTGGATCCCCAGGTCCCAAAGAACTGAGACTTTGGTGATGGAGCTGTTCCTACGTACGCGCGTACTTAATGCTAAGTTCGCATCTTTTTGTTCTGTCTTGTTGGGTACAGTAGTGCTTGTTCACCGAATGGATCCTCAAGCGGCGTGAGTGGATCACTTAGAGGATCCGGAAAGGGCCAAGGAAGCGCGCGATGGTGTTCCTCTGCTGCGCCGTCGGCGCGTTCGTCAAGACCTACGAGCTCAGCTCCGACGCCATGCGGCTCCACCGCGCCATGAGCTCGCTCAACGCCGAGGTCACCTGCGCGCGGTACAACCACAACGGTATCAATACTGTCGCCTTTTGAAGAAAGGCGGACGACCGCCCCATTCATTCTAATCGTGCTGTGGCGGTGCATTGCGTGGGTCTCTCACACAGGCAAGATCATCGCGAGCTGCAGCGTGGACGGCGGCATCTGTCTCGACGTCGCGTCCTCCGGAGAGCTCCTCTCGCGGTTTTTCTACCCGGCCAGGGCGATCACGGACCGGCGCGTGAACGCCGTGCACTTCAGCAGCGGCTCCCGATTCCTTGCGTCTGGCGGCAGCGACGGGTGTGTGCGCGTCTGGGATCTCAAGACGCAGGAAGTCACGCAGATCTACACTATCAGCGCGAGCGCCGTCACGTCGGTCACGTTCAGCGGCTATAAAGACGACTTTATCGTCGCAGGCAGCGAATCGTACGTGTCGTCTTGAGCTTGGGTCATCCGGTCTGGTGGATGATGTTCACATGCTCTGCCTCTTGTAACCAGTGGCGCGATCTCGGTGTGCGATGTTCAGTCGTCTGATACCGTGGGCTTCTTGTCGGTGGACCCCAAGTTCCCGGTTGCGGGCGTCACGTCTGTGGTTGCGTCACCGCATCCGTACGCGCGACAAATTCTCGGCTCCACGTATGCCGACGGTTCTGTTCGTGTTTGGGACTTGCACACGGGGCAGCTCTCGGCCGAGTTTGCGAGCCAGCACGACGCCGCGGCGTCATGTCTCGCAATCTCGCCTGTCAGTAAAGTGCTGTTGTGCTCCGGGGGCTTCGATCGCCGGGTGCTGTTCTTTGACACGCTCCAGCGCAGGTGCGAGATGTCAGTGCGGCTGGCGCATTACCCCATATAGATGCTCACCAACCAGGTAACATTGTTCACAGAGAGCTGAGGTCCATGGATTTGGACGCGCCAGTGTCGGCGTTGGCGCTCTGCGCAGACGGCAAGACGCTCGCTGTCGGGACGACCAACGGCGAAGTGTTGGTGTACGATTTACGCGGCGCTATCACGCCCTTGCATGCTGGCACAGTAAGTGATGGCACTGGGGGCTCAGCGATCGTAAACTCGCTACAGTTCGCGACCCCCAGTTCGGACAATTCGAACGCCACTGTTTTCCCGACAGGCCAGCCAGTGATCGCTACCGAAAGACTCAACGCCGGCCCGCCATCACCTATGAAGCAGGACGCGCTCAACAGCGCGTTCATGTTTCCCAAGCAATCGTCGACAATGCAAATTTTCGACAGTGCGCACCATCCGGAGGCGCCAGCGCTCTTTTCACCGGCGAAATCCAATAGCGGCCGCCACAGCGGATTCACGATCACCCCGCACCCCGCACAGCCTGTGGAAAACCCGCCGCTACCTTCCGCGTCGTCGAACCAGGTGCTGTCCGAGCTCGCGATCCTGCAACAGCACGATGACGAGAACCACCACCCACCGTCCTTGCTCAGCTCTTTCCAGCAAGGTAGCCCCAACACACTTGGCGAGTCGTCGGCTCGGCACGGCGAACCGTCTCTTCTCTCTATGCTCGCTGAGCCGTCGCCGACACGACCAGTGCCGCAGCAGCTTCACCAGCAGCCAGAGACCAATGGCGCACAGGAGCCACCGCTCCCACTTACGTCACCGACGTCGTACACAGCTCAAGTTCCACCAACGTTCGAAACCGACCGCCAAACGCTCGCGGATCAAGTCCGGCAGTTTCGGCTCCTGGCGGAGACACACCATGCTGAGCAACAGGAACGCCTCACAGACTTGCTGCAAGCTGTGCTCGGAAAGTACGATGCGCTTGTGGACGAGAACTTGCAGCTGCGACGGGAGAACCAGTCGCTGCGAGCGCATCTCGAGCAGCACATGAACGCCAGTAGGTAGACGTCCACTTCAAAAGTGAAATATCGAAGCTATCGGTTCTGTGTGTCCACGTGTTTGTGTTTGTATTTACGTTTTATTTCGCCTTCCACTCCGTGAGCAGGGACCCAACAGCGTGTTCCAAGCTTGCTACCGTCTCCATCGCCTCCTGGGTCATGTCGGACTGATTCCGCATGAGCCACGCCACGGTTTCGACGTGGCCCCTCCCGACCGCAGCGCAAAATGCGCGGACAGAGCAAGTCGCCGAGGATGGAATATTGCTGTTCATCCACTGCAAGACGCGAAGTTGACCTCGTTTCGCTGCAATGTCGGCGAGACGCGGAGACTCCGAAACTCCAGTCTTCTGGTGGAGCCACTCAATGACATCAACATGGCCGTTTTGTGCTGCGACTGTATCGACACGGCGCCAAATCTGCTGAGAGGAGGTCGTGTCGATCGCGAGGCTCTGCATCTCGACGTACCGCGCTACGCTCTGAAGCACACTCACGTGACCGTGCTTCGCAGCCGTCCACACGGCCGTACGGAACGTCGCGACTTCCTCCTCAGAGTGACTGAACACCCACTGAAGCAGGTCGATGTGGTGGTACTTGGCCGCCCAGCGCACGATTCGTATCGTTTCATCTGCGACCAGCTCAAGTCCCTCTTTTTGCTCGAGATACCACTGCACGAGCAAAACGTCACGGGTGGAGTCGAGCAAGACATCGAGGTTCTGGAACGAGAACAACGTCGGGTGACTGGCCCTCTCGAGCGCCTTCAGCAGCTCCGTCGAGCGCGTTCGAATCGCCCACACTGGGATCCATTCGTACTGCAGGTACGCATCAGGAGGGAGCGCCAGAAGAAGTCGCCGCGTAGCGGCAATGACTCGTGATCTCGGCTGCGACGCGACTGCCGCCCACTGGAAGAGACGTCGATGGTCGAACTCGGTGTTTCGCATACTCAGCGCTGACTCGTTCTCGTTGTGGTACCGTTCAAGTGTAAGGAAGAACTCCCATTTGGCAATTGCTTGGTGCGCCAGCACAGCATCCTTCAGATTCGTGAGCACCCACTCGAACGCTTCAAAGCGGCCTTGCGAGATGAGGTACAGCAGATCAATCCGTACGTCGAACACGGCATCGAGAGGCACATTGTTCAGGTTTGCATTCGCTTTCCCCACCTCCAGCAAATACTCGGCGACGCGAACGTGGTTCTCCGAGACTGCGAGCTTGAGTAGGCTGGACTCGAATAGCCCGACAACACCCACAAGCCACTGCACGACCTCAAGCGAACCACCACTCACGGCTCGAGCTAGCACAAACCGAAGGTCCGCATCATCCGGTGGCTGCTTGGCCCAGAGCCATTGGAGGACCTTCAGGTGCCCGTGGCTGGCAGCAGAGCCCAGCGCGCGCACGCTGATCGCACAGCCAACGTCTTCATGAAGGAACTGGACGATGTCCAGTAGTCCGTTGCTCGCGGCTTCAATCACTTGATTGTTCCACAGCTCGGTTCGCTGCTTGCGCATCTTCTTCGTGAGCTTTGGGTCGGGGAACGTCTCCTCGAGCCACGCGTCGAGCTCCACGAACCCACTCGCACGCACACTGAGACGAGACGCGAGTGGGAACTCGATCTCGTAGTCTTCCTCGTACAGCCACTGCACGATGTGGAGGTGCCCATGTGCGAGCGCCGCGAGCGTGACATCTTCAATGTCTTTGTGGATCGGTCGCTCCATGTCGAAGAACCACTGCACGACCTCGAGCTGGCCAGCCTCGGCTGCACGAATAACTGCCTCAGTCGTCGACATCTCGCGCCCACATGCGTGCTCATGGAGCCGCTCAAAGAGCGCGAGGTCGCCCAGCATCGCAGCCCAGGTCTTGAGTGGGTAAAACGCGTTGGCATTCTTGACGGTCTTGCGTGGCAGCAGCCCGTGGCGGCGCGACGCGCAGAATGCGTACGTCGCGCGGTCCTCGGGCACGTGCACGTTCCAGGCGTAGAAGCCGCCCAGCGCCTTGGCCTCCTTGCCCTTCAGCGTCCACGTGATCTTGACGTCTTCCTTTAAAGGCTGCGCGGTCTTGCGGTGCGTGAGCAGCCAGCGCACGACGTGCGTGTGCGCACCCTTGCCAGCCCACTCGAGCGCTATATGCGGGTCGTACGCGCTCACCTGGTGGAGCCATGTGACTGCGTCTAAGTGGCCACGGTGGCATGCCGCGTACACCACGTGTGGCGGCAGTTCGACCGGCGCATAGTGGACACGCCGCAGGAACGCCGCCATCTCCGCGGAATACCGTAGACCTTGCTTCGCGAGCTGATCGCGCAGTGTCGAGAGATCGCAGGCCACGGTCTCCAGCCGCCCGTCGTCACAACGTGGGCGCAGCACCTCGTCGTGGATCGTCGCGGCTGCGCGCCAGCAGCCGTGCGCAATCGCCGCGTGGAGCATTCGCTTGGCGCGCGGCGGAGCGCGCCGCTCGGCAGCCGTGTCGTCGTACACGACGAAGCGCCAGAGCGCGCGCCGCCGCGTCTCCATCGCGAACAGCGCGAGGCTGAGCGCGTCGCCGTCGTCCAGCAGCGGCGACAGCACGCGCCACGTCCACTCCGCGTCCAGCCACGCCATTGCTCTCTTAGTGAGACCGTCAATCTCTGACGTCGGCGGAAGGGCGAGGAAGAACGAACTTAACACCCACGGACCGAAACTTCGCTACGTTCGCTTTGTTTAGATTTGTGTGATTGGTCATAAGTGAGTTTTGACTGTTTTGGATTGGTTATAAAGGCAGCATCCGGATACTCGAGAGCTCCAAACATCCGGATAACAAACCAACGCAGAGAGAGGGTACCCATGTTCTTGGGCCTTGTTGGTCTCTCCTTCCTTCCGCCTCCTCACTTTCTCGGTCTCACAAACACGCCATCGGGACGAACGCGAGTACACACGATGATGGGCTCGCGCGCGCGTCAGTTGCTCATGGGCGTGCGCTGCGCCGTGCGCGTTGAGCTCGAGCACAACGCGCTGCTACCCGGCGAGACGCTCGCCGGTGTCGTGGTCCTCGACGTCGGCAAACCGATGGACGCCGCCGGCACGTACCACTGAAGTCTCCCCTAATGCTCTGCCTTCCCTCGCCTAATATTCAATGCGTGTTTAGTGCTCAAGGTGCGAGTACGCGGCCGCCAGACGCTTCACTGGACGACGTCGTCTGGCGACGCGATGGTCGCACATGCTCAGACGAAGGAGCATCTATTCGAAGAGGTGGGAGGTCTAGAGATCTGCCTATTTTCGGAAACGGAAATGTGCCTTTTGGCTGCGAGCGTGGGAGTCTTATCCCCTCCACTTCATCCTCGCCCCCACACACTTCCGGTTTTCCCCGCAGCAGCTCAAGCAAGACCAAGTTCGAGCGACTTTGACCCTCCCTCCACTCCCTGGTGAGCGGAGTGCCTCCGCTCGGTTGCATATCCTACGCTAAGACCTTGCCAATAGACCTTCCATCCCCCCCAAAGCGAGCAGCTGAAACTTATACATCCCTGGATGGTTTCCCGTGGCTGAGCCCTTGGTGCGTCTCCTGACACAGACGGTGCTTGCCGACGAGAATACGGCTTTTGGAGTGGGTGAGTGGCGGTATTCCTTCGCGTTCGAGCTACCCGAGGACGTGCAGCACGACTTTGAGCACAAGTGCAGCTGTGTGCAGGAGCTCGAGGGCGTGCGCGTCAGTGTGCACCACGAAGTGGAGGCGACGCTCGACTTGCGCGGCGTGGCCATTCTCAATTTGACCGACAAGCGCCCGTTTCGCGTGAACGCGCTGCCTGTCGCCGTGCCGTTCGGACGCCGCGTGGGTGTGGCAAGGGAAGACTCCGTCAAATTTCTGGCCATGTTTCAGCGGGGCTCCTGCCACGTCCGGATGGATCTGGATACCGACGTACTTGACACGACTTCAACGATCAAAGCGCTCGTGACGTTGGATATGAAGACCTCCAAGGCGCTCAAGCAAGTCGTCTTGTTGCTGTACGAGGATGTGTACGTGGACTGTCATAACCCACTCTTCCCCGGCCGGAAACAAGGCTCGCGCTCCGTTCGCTTTCGGCGGTTCGACAGAGCCGAGATCGAATCCGCTGAGACCGAGGGCAACGTCACAAAGTTACATATGGAGCTCCCGATTAGTGCAGACGGATCCGCAAGAAAAGAAACCGCGCTCAACCCTACCATGAGCTCACTCTTCATCAACGTGCGATACCGTGTCGCCGTGGAGGTCAAGTTCTCGATGGCCCCGCGAATCCGCGTTCACGCGCCTGTCACAATTCTACCTCGGCTTGTCGCGCCTCGCGAGCTCGAGATCACTCCTGTGGTCGCTTTACCCGTCGCCGAACCAGTTCCGTAAGGGTCGCCTCTATTGATGCCAAGTGTCCGATGTACCCAATTGATCTTCCCATCCTTTCGGAGCGCCTCGTGTCCACTGACTATTGGGTTGGGCTGGCAAGCGTTGGACAACCAACAGCGCGTGTTGAGTGTACTACTCGTGACGTCATCATTCGTGAAGATGCTGCGCCCAACGCACACACCCGTGCTCGGCAAGTCGCGCGAGCAGCTCCCGGCGGTCGGTCGGCTGAGCCTCGAACTCGCTGCGCTGAGCTACGCACCAGGCGAGAAGCTGCGCGGACACGTGCGGCTGACGCTAGACGAACCGGTTGAAGATGCAAGTGAGTATCGGTACCAAGAAGTCACGCGGCGCAATGTTGTTCTCATGGTCGCATTTTTTCCTATGTAATGGTGAATAGTGGTCACGGTCTACGCTCGTGCGTGGCAGAGTCTCCGGTGGATCACTGTCGCGGAGGGCACGACTGTAAGAAAGCTCGAGCGCGTCCACAAGCACGTCGACACCGAGGTGCGTGGATGGCGTCGCCGTACGAGAACGGTCCCTTTCGTTGGTCTCACCGTGACTATTGTTCTTTGAAGAGTTTCCTCGGCGACCACCTCAATGGATCGCTCGCCAACGGCAGCCACGAGTTCCCATTCTCGGTGGACTTGCCGGACGACTTGATACCGAGCGCGAGGGTCGAGCACGTGTCGCGTCGCAACATTGAAAAGATCGTGCGCTGCTGGATCGAGCTCACGTACGACGTGACCGCGAAACTCGAGGTCGCCGGACTATCCAACCCCGAGCTTCAGCAGCGCGTCTCATTCGAGATTGTAGCCCCGACATCTGACGAGCCGCCGATCGCCAAACCCATCGCCGTAGAACGAACTCAGCAGATCAAGTTTCTGGGTCTTGGAGGCGACAATGCGCTGTGCGCGCTGCGCCTCTCGCTGCCAAGCGACCGCGTGATGCTACCCGATGGTCCAATTGTCGCCACAGTCGAGCTCGACCTGCCGGTAAACCGCACGCTTTACCACGTGTATCTCGTGCTCTATGAAGACGTATCAATCGCCCTCGACTATGGCACCAAAAGGATGTCACGCCCCGTGTGCTCGCGGTCGTATAAGGCGAAACAGCTGAAGCGCGTCGACAGAAGCGACGCGACTTGTGCCTTGTCCGCTGTCGTCACTGTACGAGGCACGCTGGAGCTGCCCATCACGAACCCGGATGAAGCCTCGTTCGGTGTGCTGGTGCCGGCATTTGACGCAGCGTTCATGCACATTCACCACCGCGTGCGCGTCGAGTGCTCGTTTGTGCTGGGTACGAGTGTGACGCTGGCGGCGCCCATTGAGCTCGTGGGACCATCGACGGCGGTGGGTCGCAAGGCTCTCGACGCGTGATGGCGCAGTTGATGATGGAGTCTGCTAAGCGAATACATGTACCAGTTGTGAGCGGCGCGGTTCTCCTGTCGAATGTGTGGCATCCAGCATCCTCGCCCTGGCTGACTAGACAGTCGCTTGAAGGCGCTGAGCGGAACCGATATCGTGGTCCGTGCAGTCCGTCATCACCGTCATCAAGGTCCTTGGGTGGGCTAAGATTCGAAGCATTGAAGTCCGATCGTGACCTCCTGATGGATCATGATACATGCTCCATCCCCCTCTCACACGTGCTACACTTGTAGTTTGTGTGAGATGGGGATGGGCCCGGGCGGCGTACACATCTCATGGTGACTCTCAATGACTCGGTACGAGGGGGGCATTTGTGGCTCTCGCACTCCGGGCCCACTCGCGGCCAGCCGTACCGAGTCATGTCGATTCAGACGGACGGGAAGAGACTGTCACTCTATGCACGTGTCAGACACGTACACGACGCGGTAGGCTCTTGCTAGGTGCCACGTGAATCCAATTGCGCGCCCTTGAACCGACGGAGGATGTCTCACACGCAGCATTCCGCCGACACACGCACAGTCGACCGCCGGACCGAAGCACGCACCCTCACGAGTGTAATAATGGGCCATTATTACTAATGGCACCACTGTCGCCAAAGCAAAATTTCCAGACGCGAAAGTTCAACGGTGTCACCACTTCACCCACTTCGCGCCAACGGACTCATCTTGCCATCAAGACAGCTTCACGCCGCGTGTGAAAGAGCTATGCAACGCAGGACGGACGAGCAGGGTGTCAGAGCTTCGCGCCCACACGGGGTGTCAGACACACAAGGCTTTGGGCCAAACGGCGAGGGCTACACGAGTGTTCATTCCAAGTTTTCCGACTTGCCCCTCAAGCCACTCTTCCTCAAGCGAAGCCTTCTCCCCTCCCACGTCTCCTACGTCGACGACCATGCTCCCCACCGCTGTTCTCGCCTCCACGCTGCTTGCGGCCGCGCTCGTGCCCTCTGCGCACGGCTCATCGCTGCGCCAGCTCATGCCGACGCCGCACGTCTGCTCCATCGAACACGGCTTCGACTACGTCGGCCACGACCTCGAGAACAAGCCCGGGCCGCTCGATTCGTGCTGCGACGCGTGCTACACAACAGCCGGTTGCAAGGCCTGGACGTGGACCGACTTCAACGGCGGCACGTGCTGGCTCAAGTGGCGTCGCGGCGAGGTGGTCGCGAACAAGAACGCCAAGTCGGCGCTCAAGCTCGTCCAACTGCGCGACACGTGCCAGGTCACCCTCAACCTCGACTACGTCGGCAATGACCTCGCTCGGGTGGACGGTGCCCGGCCCGAGGACTGCTGCCGCAAGTGCCAGGACACGCTCGGCTGCCGCGCGTACTCCTGGTCCGACTTCCAGGGCGGCTCCTGCTGGCTCAAGAGCAAGGTCACGAAGGTCGTGTTCAAGGCCGGCGTGCACTCGGCTGAAGTGTACCAGCTTGAGCACCCGCAGTGCCGAAATGTGGAACAGGGCGTCGACTACGTGGGCAACGACATTGGCAGTGCGCGTTCGTCGACACCTGAGGGGTGCTGCAGCGTCTGCGAAACCACGCCCAACTGCCGCGCGTTCTCGTGGAACGACTACAACGAAGGCACATGCTGGCTCAAGAGCCGCGTGGGCAACACCACGCTCGTCGAGGGCGTGTCTTCGTCTAAGATCAAGGGGAACCTGGAAGAGGAGTGCGCATTCCGCGGAGACACCGACTACGAAGGCAACGACATTGGTAATGTGCCGGGCAAGGACGCCACGCAGTGCTGCACGATCTGCCAGGAGTACGACGGTTGCAAGTTCTTCACATGGTCGAGCTACAACGGCGGCACTTGCTGGCTCAAGAACCGTGACGACAAGGCCGTCACCAAGAAGGGCGTGAACTCGGGATATGTGCACAACTAAAGCGACCTCAAACCCAAGGCAGACGAGGTCTGACGCGAAGGAAGTGGCGACGGGATCCAGACAGCTGAGGGTATGTGAGAAAGACGTTGGCAGTGGGATCAGACGGTTTAAGTGTCGGGTGTAAGACAGGCAGAAGGTTTCGTATGAGGCGTTGGGAAAGGAAATTGAAAATGAAAGCTGATCGGTTTGTCTGTCTGGTTGTGCAAGTGCACGCACTCCTGTAAACGCGATAAGCAATGCCAGGTGGTGTGTTGCTGCCGGATCAGCCGGTAATACCTCTGTGGGTTATTGTTTCTCCTGGACGGCTTACATAACCGCAGACATGACGCCCGGCTTGTGGACCGCCTGGCCCTTGCCGTACTTGAGCCAGCACGTGCCACCGTTGTCCGAGTTCCACGACCAGGCGCTGCAGCCGTTGGCCTTCCCACACTCGTCACAGCATTGCTCGAGCTTGCGGCCCTGGACATTCTTGAAGTCGAAGCCCGGGTAGTCCGTGTCCTTCTCGACCTGGCAATGGCCCAGCCCGGACGGCGCGCCACCGATCGTGGCCGAAGTCACACCCTGCTTGGGGACGGGGTTGCCCTTGCCCCACTTGAGCCAGCAGGTTCCGCCGTTGTCTCCGTTCCACGACCAGGCATTGCAACCGTTGGTGCTGGCGCACTCGTTGCAGCACTGGTCGACCTGGCGGCCCTGGATGTTCTTGAGGTCGTAGCCCGGGTAGTCGACGTTCGTCTCAGAGTTACATTGCGCCGGCTGGAACGGATGTGCCGTGGTTGGCCCTGGCGCAGGTTGCGACGGCGAGTCGCGCGACATCGTGGCGGAGACGACGCCCGGCTTTTTGACGACGTTGCCCTTACTGTGCTTGAGCCAGCACGTGCCGCCGTTGTCCGAGTTCCACGACCAGGCCTCGCAACCCGGGGTGTTGGCGCACTCGCCGCAGCACTGGCTGACCTGGCGTCCGGGGATGTTCTTGAGGTCGTTGCCCGGGTAGTCGGTGTCAGTGGCAGGCATGCTACAAGTGCCGTCGGCGGACTGCGTCGGCCGACGACCGGACTGGCCGTTGCTGTCGTCATGGTGGCGCTGGTGGTGGTTGTGGTGGATGCGCACGGTGATGGTCGCGTCGCTCACAACCGCGTTACTGCCCTTCAGGCGTCGTGGCGTGTCTGCGACTGCGACATCCGACGCGAGCGCGAGGGCAGTGGCCACCGTAGCGACGAGACCGATGAGGCGCATGGTGGAGAGCATGCTGACTGGGGAGAGGGAGAGGCTGGTTGGTGAGGGTTGGTGGCGGTGGTGGTGGCTTGCGTGGTCCGCGGCGGAATGTGGAATGAGGGGTATCCGCGCACTAACACGAACCGATTGGCGTGGCCATTCCGCTGGCGGCGTCTCGTCGTGGAAGGGCAAGGCTGGATGTTTCGAGGGACCAATTGCAACGGAGACTACAGCACTCCTTCCGTCGTGATTTATCCCATATCATGGCACAGTCTTGGCAGCTGAGTACTTGGGCTGGGTACGTTGGTCGGGACAGGGTATCATTTCGGGGCTAAGCCCGCTACATTTTCCATATACCTCCTATAACTTATGCCTAAAGAATACCTAATCTAGTACAAATGATGTTTTAGATATTCTGGCACCTGATGACCTAGAACATGCTATATTTCAGCAGCGGGCTTATGAAATGTACCGGAACTCTGTGGGTTGTATGCTTGAATAGACACATCTGATTGGCTGACGGGTGGCACGGATCATCTGAGACAACGTATGATCAAAAACCCAAAAACGCCAAAACTCCACTAGGCACCCCTTGTGATTCATCTAAACGGCGGCTACGTGTTCGAGAAGAGAGCAAGAGAAGAACTGCTCTCAAAGTCGAGATATGGCGGTCGAAAAAAAGAAATGGCCGAAAAATCGACCATTCTCACTTTTTACGACAGTTAGATACGTGGTGCCATTTTTTGTAAGGATTAAGCTAGTTATGTCTATATGATGTAGTTCCAAGTAGTTTAGGATCAAGAAGTGAAATATAGCATCCTTTTTTGATACATTTATGTATATTCGGCCAACGTTCAAAGCTGATTTCCCCTACAATTCGATTAAGTACGAAAATCGTGGGCATACTTTGAAGGCCATTTTCTCAAAAACCCAAAATGGTTGATAACGATCACAATGAAACACATAGTCTCATCTCATATCTCAGGTGCAGCCTCATGGTTGCGTTGACTGCATCGCACGGGACAGAGAATCTCTGTCAGAGATGAGACTGGGATAACAATTCGCCGGGTTTAGGTGACAACGCTGTACTTCAAATGGGATAAGATCCGAAGCCACTCTAGGGTACGTCTCGCCCGGGCGTGTCGTCACCCATGTCGAGACCACCGATTTGTGCCTGGAGAGCATCTAGCCAGGGCCAAAAAGATGCGATATTGCGATGGCCAACCGAATGAGCTTCGAAGTTCGAAGTTCGAAGCCGGCGCGGATGCCTGGAGACCGAAATTTGCCCAGCTCATCCCCTGGCTCGTCAACGACACCCAGCCATGGCTGAAAGGCCGGATGATCCCGGTCGCGTCCTCCGAAGGATACTCGGCCTTTCCGGAGGCCTAGTGCGGTAGCCTCACGGTTCCCGCCTCGTCCGATCCGGAGCCGCGCGCGACCCCGGGTCGAAGAATTATTTGTGTTGAGCACATTGTATGGTAGCCAATACACCACACTATGATCATGATCATCACGTCCACAACAGAACTACTCCGTACTGCTGCCCTCGCCGCCACGCTACTCGCGGCCACGCTCGTGCCCTCCGCGCACGGCTCGTCACTGCGTCTGCTCCTGCCGACACCGCACACCTGCGCGATTGAACTCGGCTCCGACCCGTACACACCAGGTCTGACTAGCGACTGACGGATGCGGACACATGAGGACGCGAGGAAGCCAACACATTCGAGCCACGATCGGATCCTTAAGCATTTTCATGTAACGGTAACGCAAACAGCAGGTTGAGCATTGGAGTCATAAAGGTAAAATGAAGTCAGATCGGTCAGTTCGACCTTCCTGTCATGCAATCGTACGAACTTCAGTGGTGCTGATGAACGGCATCAATCCATGTGTCGCATCCTTGCGTCGCGTCATTGTGGACGGTGGCTTACATGACCGCAGACATGACGCCCGGCTTGTGGACCGCCTGGCCCTTGCCGTACTTGAGCCAGCACGTGCCGCCGTTGTCCGAGTTCCACGACCAGGCGCTGCAGCCGTTGGCCTTCCCGCACTCATCACAGCACTGGTCGACCTTGCGGCCCTGGACGTTCTTGAAGTCGAAGCCCGGGTAGTCCGTGTCTTTCTCGACCTGGCAATGGCCCAGCCCGGAAGGCGTGCCACTGATCGTGGCCGAGGTCACACCATGCTTGGTGACCGGGTTACCCTTGCCCCACTTGAGCCAGCAGGTGCCGCCGTTGTCGCCGTTCCACGACCAGGCATTGCAACCGTTGGTGTTGGCGCACTCGTTACAGCACTGGTCGACCTTACGACCCTGGATGTTCTTGAGATCGTAGCCTGGGTAGTCGACGTTCGTCTCGGAGTTGCATTGCGCCGGCTGGAACCCCTTCTGGTGGTTGTAGTGGTGGATCTTAATGTGGATCGTCGTGTCCGCGCTGCCCTTGAGGTGGCGCGGCGTCTCTGCGACCGCGACATCCGATGCGAGAGCGAGAGCGGTGGCCGCCGTGGCGACGAGACCGATGAGACGCATGGTGGAGAGCATGGTGACTGGGGAGAGAGGACGCTTGGTGCTGGAGGAGGAGGCTTGCGTCGAACGCGGTTGAATTGCGAATGAGCTGTTGAGCTGTTGGAGCGCGCTGATAATCTTCGCACTTCGGGAACCCCCCTGGTGCGTTTCTGGTGAAAGGCGACTTCGATGTGATGTCTCGAGTGGGAGTACCCAAGCCAAATCCTGTCGCCTACGATAGGAAAAAGGAGGAATATCTGGTCTCTGCACCCTGATTGCGCTCAAAAGCATGTTTGCAAGAATGAAATAATAGAGGTGACTGAATGTAAGAGGAGAGGATTTTGGAGGTGGCATTGCGTTCCGCCGGCGTACGGTAGTTTATCCCGAATCATTTCTCGCGCAGCTGAGTGAGCGATGGCGCACTTCAGTTCAACTGCAAGTTGAGATCGGATTGTGGGTACCATATCCTTCGGGATGGTTGAAGGCAGCACATCTGATTGGCTGGTGGAGGAAAGGCTCGTGTCAAATATCAGGTTCTCGTTGCTCGACAGCCTGGAGTCCAGGCTGGACAGCACGGGACGGATACAGAGATGGGACTGAGTTAACCCCGCCAAGGGTTCACTTGGGGGCATTGTGGCTGCTCTTTGGGTTGCAGAGCCGCTTCTGGGTTCGCCTCGCCACGGTGATAACCCTAGGGATAATACAGTAGCCCTCATTGAGAATGAGTCATTCTCGTCTAGACCTCGGAATCCACAAAGCAGATCAATTCTGCTCCCATCCGAGTCGGATGGGAGCAGAATTGATCTGCTTTGTGGTCACTTCTTTCTTCTGCTCTGACACGAGATAACTGGTAGATCAGACAGCGAGACATGGAGGGAAGCACAGTTGCGAATCCTCAGCACAAGTCCTTCTCACACTTAAGCCAATCATGACAGCGAGTGTACACATATGCTGATTGTATGTGAAATGTAGACTTGTCGGGTGCACATAACGTTAGGACTATTAGTCCCACGAATCATGGTGGCTGGATGAGTCGATTTCGGTATTCACCTGGCTCACTGGGGGCAAAGGCAAGTTTGGTTGCCTTAGAAGAGTGGCCGCAGCCGTTCATCGGTGCGCGTCATGTGCGCTGCTTTCGTGGTGGAACGATGGGGACTCTCATCAAGCCCTTGGAAGTCAGACGTAGAGAAGCAGATACGGTATATGCAAACGGAAGCATATAAAGCAAAGAGAGTGTATATGCAATGAGCCCCACAGGCTGAGCCTGTTAGGTCCGTCTCGTCATGCAAGTGTACGCATTCGCGTAGAGACGAGCTTGCTTACGACATTGTTGAAGCGCTCGGCTACAACCCCTCGTTTCGACGGACTCCCGAGAACGACGAAACTCCCGGCCAGCCACCTCCGAGTTC